>JACCGJ010003615.1:0-34423 GCA_013407085.1 Atriophallophorus winterbourni
TAATTTGCAGTTAATCGGTTATAGTAGGTTTTTGGTAACGTTTCGCTTCTGAACACAGAAGCTTCGTCAGACCAAGGGTGTCGGTACGAACAGTGTTCAGGTTTAAATGGCATTCTCTTGACCAATCCTGAGTTCTCTAAGCTAGACAGGGGAGATCAAGATAATCGATCACACCCCCTAATTCCTGTGTTCATCCCTAATTGCTTATTAATTGCAAAGGTTAGCATCTGCTGACACACTGCTTACGTAATCATGTGCTTATTAGGTGTGATGTTCGTTAATCCTTATCCGCTGCAGAACCGAACGCCAGATTGTTGAGATATCCGCCTCATCCACCTTGTCCACCGCATTCGCCCCAGCCTTTGTTATTTCAACAACAGAGATAGCTTTGAGAAACGAAGCGTTAAAACCAAAGTTATGGTGGCGCTATGTCGACGATACATTCGTCCTACACGAATGCCAACGAAACCGACTAACGCCAAAATGCTTCCAACATCGTCCGCCTCTCAATCAACCAAGTGCAATAAAACTATTGAAGAAACAAAACCGCGAATGGATATCCATGATGATCACAGATACCAGACGACAGACTGAGGAAATACAAAGCAATAATTAATGAAGAACGAGCGAGGTGCGAGAACCACGCTGGGCAGCAACTAGCAGATGACATCGAGAAAGGAATTTAGTTAGCAACAAGCCTGACAAAAATGACGAAGCAAAATACACTTAACCTGAAATCGCGAAGGCTTACGCCTAATGACTGAGATAGTTACGCCGAGACCTGGGTGAGGAATCTTTCAACAAAACAACAAAACACGACCGAAAAGCGGGTGCTAGCGAATGGGCTGAAATTTACTTATTAAGATGTCGACACAAGTGAATTTTTAGCAGGTCTGAAAGATATTATCAAATCTCAAAATTCGCATCAAGAAACGAGTGAACATGTTCGACAAAGAATCATTCACGCATTACAGCGGAATCTAGAACACCCCATGTTTGGCTATGAATAAATGAAAGCGATCAAACAGCTTAAAAACGACCTGAACATAGTCATTTTACCTGCAGACAAAGGAAGAATGATGTTAGTTATGACTAAAGCTGATTACATCAAGAATGCTGGAGAACTGCTGCGGGACACGACCAACTGTCTACAGGTTAATGAAGATGGAACGAAGCGACTAGAGAACAAGAGTAACGCTGCTCTCATGGGACTGAAATTCAAGGCACAGAATACCGGTGCTGAATATTTCTGAACAAAACCGGAGGACTCCTCAATTCCCCGATTCTACGGTCTGCCAAATGTACACAAAGAAAGTATCCACTACGTCCAATCGTCTCACCGCCCGGAACACCTACGCACAGGTTTTCGAAAGAACTACGAAGAAAACTTTATCTCGTCAGAGGCTTGAGTCATTCCATAAACTCGGCAGAAGAATTCCTCAAAATCCTGGAGAACGTGAAGATAACTGCTGACGAGCTGATGGCCTCCTTCGATGTCACTGCCCTATTTACGTCGATCGACCTTACACTCGCCCAAACAAACAATCTCACCGCTACTAATACAACACGGAACAACGTATGGCGGAAATCGAATCACTCATAAGGAACTAATGACAATCTTTGTCTCCATACTCAATGCAAGTTCAATGAAAAATTGTACGAGCAAATAAGTGGAACTCCACTGGGGTCGCCCATCTCCGGACTGATAGCGGAAACAGTAGTGCAGAGGTTGGAACGTATCGTCATTCCTCTAATTGAACCGAAACTCTGGGTGTACCACGTGGACGACACATTCGTCATAATTAAGAAATCGCAAATCAAATACGCTCATGAACTACTGAATTGTTTCTTCACAGGAATAAAGTATAGAAAAGAAACAGAAACCAACATGTGCCTACCATTGTTAGATGTCCTAGTCAACAGAAGCGACACAGGATCCCTCCTGACAAGAGTCTACGGGAAGCACACTCACAAGGACTAAATCCTCAACTTCAAGAGCAGGCATCCGTTTGCACATAAAAGGGTACTGTGTTCGAACGTTATTCAACCGAGCGCATAAGCATTGCAACACCCTTGAAATGCTGGTGGAGGAATAGAGATACCTTTTCAAGATCTTCAAAAAACCGTTGCCCGAATAATTTTATACTGAGATACAAATCGCCAAGAAGCTTCTCTACGAAACAACCGAACCCACAGGTCAGGAAACCTTTACCATACATTGAGAATGTTTAGGAAATCACCGTAAGAGTACTGCGACCACTTGGGATCAACGTTGCACGCATCTACACGAAAACTACACAACCACGTGTGGTAAGTTACAGACGGACTAAAACAGGAACACAAAACAAACGTGGTCTACAAAATCCTATGCGCAGAATGTTGATTGCATTACGTGGGACAAACTGGGAGGAAATTGGGTATCGGACTGAGTGAGGAGCCACGACCACAAATCCCTAATGTCTATTCACGCTGACCAAGAAGGGCATCAATTCAACTGGAACGGAACAAAAGTCATTGCCAGGGGACGTAAACGCTACATACGGGAATTCCTCGAAGTGTGGCACTCTACAGCGCAGTCGTTAAATCAACACGTTCAATTGGACGACATGTATGTACCAATGAGGAACCGAACATTGAGTCGTGTGACCTTGAGAAGAACCAATGACGAGGAAAGAAACCAAACGACCAGCGTATAAAAATCAGAAGACAAGACCATGTCATCTAGATTATTGACGAAACGTCCTTTTGCTACACTACCAGCTCAGCGAACACAGAACACCCAATCCCTGAGCTACAATTATTCGTTTCAATATATGACTAAACTCTGTGCATAGTTCCAAAAGGCGTTGTCCGTTTTCATTAGTTCTAACTACTCGGAACTTTCTGAAACAGTTTGGCCAAGACTCGTAATCTGCACCAAATCTGGAATTGGAATCACGGTTTTTCAGTGGCACATTTTAAGGAACAATGACAAAAGCGTCTTTTTCAGCGTGCGTCGCAGAGAGTGTCGGTATATAAACGTTGACCAACGTAATGGTACCAGTACTGCACGTCAGATTTAGAGTCTAAATACATTCGCTCCCGCTACTGCTTGGTTCTTCTGCTTTTAGTAGGCTGTTTTGCACGGCAGACCAAACTCCATGCAGACGAGGCTCATCAGCGCCCCTTCCTTTCCAAAAATATGTGTAATCTCTTTCTGTTAGCATACCAGTGACTGGTAATCGCGACTCCTGTAGGGCAGTTACGTCCACCTTCCCCCAGATGGACAGCCATCATGGACTTACGAGCTTCATCTGCTAATCGACCAAGAACAACATATCACTGTGAACATAACGAGAGTGGGATACTTAATCCCTATTCTGATTCTGTAGTATTGGATTCCAACGGTATTATTGAGCGCCATTCATTCAAGCCTGGTTTGTTTGTTCAGAATTGAAAGATGTTTGAAGAGATCCCGTCTCACCGGCGTTGAGAACGTGCGCTTCAGTGTTGCAATGCCGCTGTTTGAGTAGCGATCTTCAGTCTTGACTTCTGTTACTCATCTCGGCACCTACGAGCTCCTTTCGTTAGTTTTATTATTCTGATTTGCTGTTCTACTATCATTTGAGTAACAAGTGACTAAGTGTTTTCTATAGTATTGGAACTAGGTCTTACAAACACATCTGGTTGTAGGTCGCGAACTGAATTAGGTGATCTCGCAGCGCAATCCTAAGGCAAATTTACCAGAAGTTTGCTTTCATGCAGTATCTGCCTACCCAGTACATGCATTCCAATGACCAACCACGACCATTATATAATTCCCAGGCACTCTATCGACAACGGATTGAGGTTGGCTTTATAGTTCTCATTTTACATATGGGGTAGGTCGGCAATAGGCACATACACCAAAATTCAATAATAATATTGCCATACGTATTAGAGCCACTTCTTAGCAAAACCAGCATCAATGAAAAACTCCTAGCTTATCTCGATGACTTATCTATGTAGAATCGACTCCGGAGACGTTGCTCACTTAGCATCCGTATCAAAATAACCCCATCTTAGAAAGGCAAACAATGTTTACCCAGTAGCCAATTAGAGAACACATTACTGGCTTTACTATCGACATTCAGCATGTTCTTACGTTACAGCATCAACCATAAAACTCGTCACTCAGATTTACATAATGCTCCAGAATACCTGAAATCTACATACTCACGTGTTGCAAGTCACGCGTTATCGAAGAATCAAACAACAGACATGAAGCAGATGATGCAATGGTTCAAAAACGACTGATACGGTTTGAACAATAGAACTTACGAAATATACGAAATGCCTCTCACTATGTAGCAGGTGAATGATGTCTACTTTGAAGAGTAGAAAAGTCAACGTGACACAAAATTGTCGAGTAAAATGTATTCTCGTGTTCGTGTCTTAACCGAAGTAGTGCAATTGATTATCATTTTAATATGCTTCGTTTCGTGGCATTCAAAATGTCAATCATGATGAGCATCCCTCACACCGAGGGTTGACTCTTAACCGAAGCACCCATCGCTTTGGTGATAATCGTTAAACTGAAGTACTTGACAGATTCTAAGCAATTGACGCCCGCCATTGATAGATGCTTCGTTGGTTGGTACATTGTACGGCTGACCGCACAATCATAACGAATTTGCTGAGTGATGAAAATATACATCAGGGCTCGAATCAATTTCAATCTTACTATTTTGGATTTAAAATGCAAGTAGTTGCAACGACGAGAGCCATTGCAAACTTTTCGTTGTAACCCTAATGCCGACGCTGTTCAACTGGTGTTTCAACAGATCCCGTCTGATCGAAAATGAAAACTTTAGGCAATTAAACGTTTTAATGGTCCAAAAAGCTAATACTTTACAGTAACCATAGATTAAAAATATAGTGACTGCATAAAAACAACAAAGATATTTTTTAATACGTAAAGTATTGAGGTGTGAGGTTGGATTTAGTCAACATATACTTATCAAGTTCAGCCTTGAACTTGTTCCGGCTTGGTGCACAAAAGATATGCGTTGGCAGTGAGTTCCATATAAAACATACTCGGACAGCAAAGAAGAACCTTCAACAATTTGAGCTAGAGTGTGGAATGTTTCATTTGTAGCCATGAGATCCACCACCTGCTTCTTGCCGATGAAACAGGTGTTCAGGTGGGTGATAAACTGTATGCCGAATGTTGAACAGCAGGATCAAGTCATCCCTGACACGACGGTACGAAAAGTCAAACAGATTTAGAGTTGCGACCTTTTACTCGTATGGCCTGTTATATAGTATAGTCACCGGTTTTGTAGCGTGGTGGTATACGCGTTGCAGCAAGGTCGTGTGCTTTTGCAACCATGGGGACCATGCTTGAGCAGCGTACTTCATATTTGGCTGGATATAGGTGCTAAATATCCGTGGGAGTACCTGCTTTGTGAAACAACCGAAGATCCTTCTGAACAGTGCTATGGTTTGGCAGGACTTTTTGTATACCACAGAACACTGGCAGCGAAGACTTTAAGTTACTGCTAATCCACACGCCCAGGTCTTTCTCTTCAGTAACCCATGAAAGTTGCTGAGATCCCAGAGAGTAAGTGAATTCGAAGGATTTACCGACGTTACGTGACGATCAACTATCGCTTGCTTGTTTAAAAAAAAACTTTTGCATAAATACTTTGTTATACATTTGCTCATTAAGCCTCATCTTACTGTCTCCGCCTGATGATGGTAAACAGCCAGAAACTGGCTGTGGTGTGTAAGTATGGGGGATGTGAGCAACACTATACCTTGAATAATTTTTCATCCTTCTTCTAATGAAAAAGCAACCTCATTGATCTGACTCTCCTCAACTGAAAGCCTAACCTATTTCAATTATTAGGAATCAAAGTTGCAATCTAAAGATGTGTTTGAACATTGCTGGTAACATTGAACTCTCAATCATCACCTGAGTCAAATAAATTTACGATATCTCCTATTCCTCCGGAAACCCTCAACCAATCACGTTATACTGATTCAAATTAACTAGGAACGAATTTCAAATAGTCAACGAATTCCGCTCTGTATTAATCAGAAATGCGCAGCAGCGCACAGCCTGTGTGTTTGTGTGTGTTTGAAACACGCGTTCCACTTTCAGCATCACCTGACTATGGCGACGTTACTTCGTCACGTGAAGGATTGCAAAAGTACGTCAGTCAGGCGCGGGGCTAATTTGCATCGGGGATGGTGCGGAAACACAAAGGTATGCGCCGACGCATCTCGCGTGTAAATATGCACGAATTGGAAGTGGTGTTCACGCATTCATTCACTCACTCACTCACCGTTCTCATCACCACTCCTTGAATGTGGTCCACAAAACGCGAGGAATTTTCCCGGAATGATCCAGTTGAAATCGCCATTCTCAACTTGCTAAAATGGCATGCAAGTAAACACAGGTGAACAATTTAAAGCGAGCGTGGGATAGGGCAACACCACTCACCTCATAATGTTCGTATTCCTTGAGGTTGAATGTTGAAAAATCCAGGAATTTGCATTGCAAGGCCTGAAAATGTGGTAGACAAAATGTAAATATCTTCGTAATGCATATTGGAACCCAAGTGTGGGATGTAGTGTTTTGATTTGGGGTTGTACAACAAAGGATACATTTCATTCACTCAATGTATCGCTTTATTTGGATACGTCCATCGTCTGTGCGTTCAACAAAACGAATCTTTGTGTGCGATCGCACAAACAGCGCATTTAAATGGCTCGTTGTTTTTGTGAGGGTACACGAATCAAGAATCGAGATTTTATGGTGAAAAAAGCAATCGCTGTACATGTACCATTAGATGGAAGCTATAAAAATACAGAGGATGCAATCAAAATTTTATTGAGGTGTTTGATTTGTGTGGGTTCATATGGGGTCAATATACATGGCCGATAGTGGAGTGCTCTTTGGTATAAGCATCCAGTTTCGATTTGAAATCACGGACCGTGGTAGCGTTCACAATATCCTGTGATAGTAAATTCCACAGAAATCAAATACGCACAGAGAAGAAATGACGTCAACAATAGAGTCTTGAGTGTAGTATAACGAGACAACTTGAATGACTTCGTGTATTCGTAGGGGAACTGACTTTTATCAAATCGCAAAGAGGGCGATTTTCCATCCGTAGTATTATATGTTTTAAAATCATGTCGCTCCTTACTGTCTTTTGTGTAAAATCGGTCAATCCCAGCATGGTCATTCGCTCTTGATATGGGATGTGCTGCATCCCATCAACTAGCTTCGTCACCCGGTGGTAAATTTTATCCAGCAATCCAATCCAAGCGTTCGGTGTTAACGTTAAGGTCACCGAAAATGATAACCTACGTAAATTGACTTTATGTACCTGATAAAAATTATTGCTAATTTTCGTTGGCTTAAAACAGTTGGGTAAGAATTTATCACTCAGGATCGCTATGTCTGAATGACAAACAATTTAGTAATACTTGCGGAAACAGAAAGAAGCAGTAATTAGCTGTCAAAAGTCAAGGGTCCTGATAGTTTTCATTGCCAGCGCATATATGTCAGGAACCGAGTTTATTATCGTGGTGTAGATGCATTTTAGAGATAACCGTTTTAATTGCAACCATTATTCACCCTCTAAAGATAAAGCAGGTCTGTTAATGACTGTATGGCATTACAACGGGATCTGTGCACCTTATTTCGTTGGTCCCAGTTAAATGAGTTACCATTTAACCCAGCGAAATGTAAAATGCTGCGGCTTGGAAAATCTCTGCACCACACGTATCAGCTTGGCTCGCAAGATCTCGTCTGGACCACTGCAGAAAAAGATCTCGGTATCTGGGTTTCGTTTAACCTTATGCATGGACATCATTGCCGGATAGTGTACAATAAAGCTTGCCGTATCATGAGTCTTCTAAAAAGAATATTCAGTATTTTGACGCCCGAAACCCTACCCCGGGTAATTAACACGTATATACGTCCTGTTATGGAATAATTCATCTAAGCCTGGGCATCATGGCTGAGGAAGGATATCTAACTACTCGACAGGATTTATCATCGTGCTACAAAGCTGGCCTCCCGGTACAGAAATTTGCCTTTCAAAGATGTTAAAACTAAATCTACATGATTTTACCCAACGACAGATACGAAGTGACCTTCTGTTTGCATTCAAAATCTTGCATACTGAGAACCATCTCCTTAAACACTTGCTAAAGCCCAATGGCCTTACTCGAACACAAAAACATCCAAAGGCTTTAAGCATTCCTCATTCTCGATTAGATATTCGTCGAAATTTTTTCTCGGTAAGAATTTGTTTCACATGGAAATTTTTGCCTGAAGAAATCACACGCTCGGAATCTGTTGAGGTTTTCGCTTCCAAACTCGATGAATTTATGACGAACCATGCAGTATGCGACTGTCCCAATTTATTTTTGAGATATTTTTATATTTTTTATGTATTCTATACACATTGTCATCCTATGGATACTGCTTTTTCTACCATACAACTTGAGTTCTGAGTTCTGTATTTGCCCAGCGTCAATGAATTTTCAAATTCAAGCGACGAGTCCTGGTTTTATTCCACGTTCCAATGTAAATTTTAAGATAGGTGCAACCTAATAAATGTAGATTAGACATTTAAGTCGAGAGTTCAGAAGTCTGTTCGGTTCCAAGGTCGGGGCGGTTTTCGGGATAAGCTCCCAATTCCAAAAATGCTATAACAGCGCCCGTCTCATATAGCCTCTGACAACCAAGTCCGGCCCCTGGCCTGCACGCGTGGTCCTGTGTGACCCGGCGGAACTGCTTCTACTGACAGGAGAAAGGGCGAAGGCGGATGACTGGCGCATCAAACCGAGTGGGAGTACAGAAACCAATTTTTTGTTGCGCTGCTTTCAAGACCGGCAACTTGGGATATTAGCGTTTAACACGAGAATCATGCCGCTCCTTTGAACAGGCAAGATCCATGATGGAAGTGACTCAATGTGAGAAGTTTATCGTCTTGGACCGCACGCTACTATGTGCTATCCAACATTTTGTTTGATCTGGGATTTGAGTAAGTACAAAGTGTCGGTTTGCGTTGGCCTGTGTCAGTCTCTATAATCACTCATGGCTTCATGGATTGAAGTATATGAAGTCGTTTTCTTAACAAATCAAAGAGCTATTCGTAATCATTAAAGTTGGTGATTTATGAATTTGTTGTTGCACTACTATCTGGCGCAATGTTGCAATATACTTGGAATTTTAGATGAATTTTTTTTATTAGAAAATGGTATGGTGATGTGTATTTTTAGTAACGAAAGGAGTACATGAATTTTCAAGACCAAAAGATGGATCCCCGTATCATAGAATGTGGCGAAGAACTCTTGTTCCATGGTTTACTCGTGAAAATGTTTCCGGGATTAATAAACCTGTTAATACTAAGATAAGCTGGAAATGAGTTCGACCCATTGAGAATATGTCTTTCATTTTAACTGCTGATGACGCAATCATCGCTGCTCAATGCCCTGAAAAGCTTCGGTTGATAATGCACTGCATATAGCTGGGACATATAGACTATGGTTTTGTTATGTCTGTACTGCCAATTTTCTTCTTCTTCTTCTTCTGTTATTAACATGAGGAGAATTGCAGTTCATGGTTAAGTCGCCTTTAAGCATTACTTTCCAAATGAAATTAGGATTTCACTTCGTCTATTTTCACAGTAAGCGGTCAAGAGCAACTTATTTCTAACTCGTAGGCTCTATGTATGGCGCTTCTTCTAATTGGAATTGAGTGCCAATTAAAATTTGAGAAAAGTAACACGTGAGAAAGTTCCATCGAAATATGTGAAATTGCACTTCCGATGGTACTGAAATATGACATTCAAACTGCCTTCCTCCGCGAATTATCAACGTGATGGGGCACGTTTGCTAAAACTAAACTTTCTGACGAGTACTATAGTCGACACTGTACGTTCCAACTGGAAATGCTGGAAACACAAAGTCCAAAAGGTGTAATCGCTAGCGATTACTGAAATACGATATAACTGCAGCCAACTCTGCATCTAATACTGTCCGGATTGATGAAGCCCTATCTTCTGAACCGAGAAACAAATCTTTGAATGGGGAAAACCATCAGCAATCGAGTGTAAAGCATCCTCAAATGACTCCAGAGTGTGATTTAAAATCAGATGCAGCAATCAATGTTGGCCAAAAAATAATTTAATTTGCTCCACAAAGTCTCGGAGGTCCATTATGAGCGATATGCCGCTGAATTCTTCAAAAAACAGAGAGCTGCCGACTCTTCTGGAGTCTGTGAGACAATGACTGATGCATCAGATTAAGTCCACACACGACACTACCCATCTTTGCTCACCGAAACCGTTCTATGATGCCGCTAAACAAATGCTCAATTTTTGGTTAACAAATTTGCCTAACTTGTCTCACAGTTTGAGATAAAACGACCTCAGTTAATTGCTCAACCCGGAAATCCATGAATGTGAGTTAGAAATTGCTGGCATGAAACTGCTTCGCCGAGACGGGGAGGAAGTATGACAATTTATTATGATGAATACCCTGGTCAATGATCAATAAGTCGGAAGATTGTTAACTGCTTCAGAACAAACTTGACAAGCTCCAAGATTGGTCCATAAAAATCGCATATTCTTCAATATTTTTAAGTGTCACATGTTAAAACTTTGAAAATATATAGTTTCAATATTCTCTTGGTGCGCACAGCACCTCGTGGACCACAAAACAAAAGAACTTGGGTGTGAGGATAAACAACACTCTAGGGATTTCGAAAAACGGTAACTCTCTCTATCAGGAAACAACACAGAAACTGTCACTTCTGAAAAGAATTTTTAGGAAATCAAGTTGGCGGCTTGGATGGCGCTTGTTTGGTACAGGCTGGTACAACAACCTGTCCATCACATGTGTTGTGTGTGCTGGCCTCCTTCGGGCGATGTCGACTCATGTATGTGTACATCACAATCGTATGGCTTTCATTTTCACAGCTTTTTGGAATGAGTAAACAGTCAGATTGGGAAGACAATCTCGTCCCGAAAGCGCTGGCAACGATTAGTCAGAACTCGGTTTGTATTGGCAGCATTGCACGCCGGCGGCGTATCTGAGTTCAAAGCCCGAGCTGTTCTGCTCCTTCCCGCTGCAGCCACGCTTACACATTCCTCCAAAGTGGACGTCAATGCCATTCTTCCCATCTTTCGGGTCCAATGTCAAGAGCTTTTCACATATCTCTTTTGCAACACTTTGTACCCCGCAGTGCGGTCTGCCCAATATTCCGACTTCTAATTGCAACTTCACCATAGAGTAGATCCTTTTGGAATACGACCACTTTCCGTTTCTATCACATGCAATCCACCTCAGGCACGCTTGCGATAGGGTGACATGCTCTTGTAGTCCAGCTTTGGAAACCGCTTCAGCGTTAGTCATTTTGTCTATCCACGATATGTTCAAAATACAACGGATGCTTCGTATATGGAAAGCATTCAGCTTCCTTTCGTGTCTTGTGTGGGTGGTCCAGTCTACGCTAATGTAGAATGTGTTTGAACCCATGACCATCAACAAAAAGCTCATTTGCGTGCATCTCTATCACACACACCCCGCGACCATTTTCGTGTCGTTTGCCTTATCAGGTAGGGACAGTAAGATCAGGATCCGCTGCGCTTGAACAGTGAGATGGTAACAAGTTGCCGCTTGTATGCCCCTGTTTGGTAAGTTTGTACACCAACCTGTCTGATCACACTCATTAGACTTGGGTTTTGAACCCATAAAATGACCAAAATTCATGTAATTTTCATCACCCACCCCATGATAAAACCCCGGTAACTCTCTCTATCAGGAAACAACACAGAAACTGTCACTTCTGAAAAGAATTTTAGAAAGTTCTCAAAACAGGCGATTTTCCTATAATAAACACGTATATGAGACCCACGCCGTTGAAGCGTGCTTTAAAAAAGATTTTGCGACTTTACAAAGAATATACCATCGAGCTACAAACTTGTTGCCGGACTCAGCCAGAAACCTTACAATGAGCGAATCACAAGCCTAAACTTATTTGATTATCCACGTCGTCGTCTCCGAGAGGATTTGATTTTGGCTTACAATATTTTGACTATCGCAAATTAGACTTTGCACTGCTCATTTAAACTACGGGGCTCGCATAAGACAAGAGCTCACACGTGGAATCTGACTGTCCCTCACTCATCACTCAACTGTAGATCAACAACGTGTTTGACTATGTTGTGAACACTCCAAAGTAGCTAAATACGTTTTGGCCTTTAATCCATGCGGCGATGGAAACTATACATCCTGGCCCCATGGATCACCCCACTGTGCAAACGAAAACAATTTCTGCTCTTTGGAATTTTACCTGATTCTTGAACTGATCAGTAAGCAACCAAATCCCGTTTTTGCCTGTTATATTATTCGTATATCCCATATTATTCTGTGGTTTCTTATAAAGCTTTTTAGACCATCAAAATTGAATTAGATCCAATCCCGCAACGCATTTTACCACGACGCTAGAGAATATACCACAACCAACTAGGCCATTGACACTAGTTTCCGTTTGTGTTACACTTAAACTCCAATTATTAAATACTCAAGTACAGCATAGACGCCTTAGTTCTCAGATGATTTATCACTTTTCGAGAGAATATGGATCAATAATCGATGATTTACGAAACTTGTCACGATGCTTGAATAAAAGGACTTGGGCTCCAGTCAATCATCCTTGCCGGATGAACTGATGGTGAACTAGAATGTTCTAAATTTAATTCGGAAAATCCTTCGTCACGCAGTTATTCCCGGCGGACTATCACAGACAAGCCTTTAAAAGGGTACCGGGTATCATTAAATGGCCAGGAAACAAATTTATTCCGTGGGTGATATGATCACATTCGAATAGCGCTTTTTAACATAAAAAAAGGTTTTCTGCGCAAACGTCGGCCTTCTGGAAGCCTGTGTCCCACCGTCCAAAAGCTGAAGATCAAGTGGTATTAATTTTCAGCAAGTTTGTGATCTACATAAATGTGATCTCAACTTTTACTCCCAATAATCCACTTGTGTATTTTGAATCTTTAATCTTGTAATGTTTTCGGATTCCCAGGTTTATAACTGCAAAAGTTACGCAAACGGCGATCGATTGTTGATTATTATCATAGCAAACTTGGAAACGAGGTATGCACACTGGAAGAGAGTTCCGTGGTTAATAGGCGAAGTTTCAACAGAGCTTTCACGTGCAAAAGCACACGTGATCACCTGCACCTTATGATGTCGAGCTGTCACGAGGGTTGTAGCCACGTGACTGTTGCGACCATTGGCGCGGGACCTCGCCATGAGCGATAGACGCAACGTAAGTTGAATTGGAAGTTAATTCGGTCGAACAAAAGATGTTGAGCGACCTTGGACTGGTGGATAAACACTTTCGAGCTTTTATTTTAAAGACGGAACGCGTTAGAACCATTACATTCGAGGTGAAATTTAGCCGTTATATACAGCTATATGAGATCCGAATAAGTTTATCAAAGCTACGCACTTACGTATAAAGGCTGTATACGCTTCAAATTGCTTTTCAAGCACATTGTACATTCATTGAAAACCGATGGTAAAAATGAAACATTCCTCGTGCCTATGCTCATTGTCATCATCGTCTTTATAGTCCGAAGAGTCAGCATTAATAACCTCAGCCAGACGGAGTTGCATCATTGCTGGGATTTAATATTTAGATGGCATCATCAACATCATAAAAGGCTGTACTATCTCAATAGCAAGGACTTCACGTGCCAGGAAAATAATGTTGAGAAAGATGTCGGATAAGGGACTGAGAGAATGTGAAGTGTGGGCAGAGACACTAGAATGAATGGCCTACATTACTACTTTTCAAGATGGTAGTGGGAGGAAGAAGATGCACTAGATAGTAATAAAACTATCGGTAAAAGGCTATAATAGTGAGCTAATAGATTATTAAGTTACAGATAAAACAATTTATCAAATGATTGGCTAAAATGTATGAAGACAAATACAGCAAGCATGAAACAAGTTTGTAGTTAGAAGGATAGATAAATAGATAGATAGATAGATAGATAGACGGATAGATAGATAGATAGATAGATAGATAGATAGATAGATAGATAGATAGATAGATAGATAGATAGATAGATAGATAGATAGATAGATAGACCTTGTTAAGCCAAAACTGAAATTTTGTATCTGAACGATAAATTATCACTGTCAAACACGGTTTTATGTCAGACATTGAAAACCTGCAGTGTTGCTATATTCAGCAAGATGTAAACTAGCGGTTAAACGTACTTTGCTGACGGCACGGAGGCAATCGATGATTTTCAATTGATATGTAGATATTCCAAAAGAGGCGTCACTGAAAAGGGGAAAGTTTAGGAGTTATGCATAAAATCAGTATTTGCTTACACTCCACTTGTATGTTGGTAAGCGGAGTGACGAAGAAAGCTTGTTATGATGCATGGCAGTGAAAGCCGCACGGAAGCTGTCATGCTGATGTAGATATACTCGTTCACGAAACTTATTTGAATGCATGTTCCATTCGAGGTGTAGTCACCTCTTCATAGTTTGTTTGTGCTTACTCTTCTATTGAATCCGTATCTATTCAAGTCCCACCCTTCCCCCATCGTTTAGGATTTTACTTTTTCATGGTTCTATAGCAGTTAGGCATCCGGTACGTGCTACCGGTGTAATGTTGTCTCTGATGATGATGATATTGACGACTGTTACTTTTATCTGGGGTCTACAAATTTGGGACTACTATTTGGTTTGCTGAATGTAAATTCCTCACAAGTTTGTATTATAATTTCACGAGTTAAGGCAATTTATGCGGTGGTGGGTAAAGAAATGTGGTCACGAATTTCGTTTATTATAAACATGGTAATCGAATGTGTTCCTCGAAGTATCAGCGATTAGTTTAAAAATTTTTTAACTTGGGCTTATCAAAAGAGATTATGCGAGATTGTTATTAACTGTGTTGACACGGTAGTTTGTATAATGAAACATTGGGATTATCACTCAACGTCCAGCGGGTTTAAAAGCATCAGCTTGGTCATCGCCAATTGCTTGGCATCAATTTGAACTTCATTCGTAGACAGGATATTACACCATTCATCTCCAGTTTTTTGGGCTGACACCACCATCCGTCGCTTTATTGACCGGTCTGTGGTATGGTTTGTGGTGAGAGCTATCATCGGTGTGCTACATGCTAAAACTGCGTCAAATTCCACCCTCTCATTTGAAAACCTTCTTGACTACGATTAGCATATTAACAGGTTTAAAACAAACACTCGAAGAATAGAAGTCATGCCAACTGCGAAAGCTACATGTGACGTTCACGTTCCATTTGAGCAGCAGTAAATATTAAAGACAACTCCCTGCTGCCTTGCAGATCGCACTTGGTTGTGCAAAGGCTAGAGAAGCTGACTCGAACAAACGCCGAGTGGTACTGGAGACGCCACTTTGTACCCAAATTCCCAAGAATATTCATTGAAGCCGATTCATCCTCCAGGAGGAGATAGTCGTACAAAAGTACAAGTACAAATGCAGAGTCGGATGTATGATTGAGCCCCACCCCTGACTACGTATTACGGTAAAACATATACCGATATATTTTGGAGGAGTAATTCGGTATATCAGAATTTCCGGCAACCCATCGGATGTGCTTCGGGTTACACGACTTGGAGATAAAATACGGTAATTTTACCCTAAGCCACCATGGAATGATTGTCTTTGAAATACCCTCAGAGCTCGTACAAAGGCCTGAAATACGAATCGTTCAAGTATGGGAATGTAGTCTGTGACTGTGCGGCACTTTGCCTGAATCAGGCTTGTGCTTTCGTATGCGATTATGTGGGAATGTAACCTTTTTGGCGATGCAGTCTCGAGAGATTATACTAGGGTAAACTCTTTGATTGGCCATCAAACCGGCAAAACGGATGACCGAATGGTAGCACATCGCTTCGTGTAGCGGTTTTAGACAGCATCCTTCAAAACTTAAAATATGCTCAATAATAAAAGTTCAAGTATTATACGAATTCTAGTTCAGAAAAAATTTTATAGTGTAGATGCGAAACATTGCGTCGAGTTAATCGACGCCAAACCTCATATCCTGTCCTAACTTCTATTACGCTGTTTCAAGAATTTATAGTATACAAAGCTTATATGATATTCGTATAAGGACAATAAATATATACAAAAATGGAAGAGTTTGGAATATCGACCGTTTTTATAGCTAGAAAAATGTCATGTATTATCTCGGTATGATGGAAAAACGAATAGAAGAACCGACGACAGTTTCGGTGTGAATGTGGAATATTAAATGCAAATGTGTGAGTGCGTGGTGTGGCTTGAGCAGAAACGAAATAAATGTCTCAGAGGATGAATCAATAAAAGTTCAGTATTTTAAGGTTGAGAAGGCACCCATTAATATCAACCTCATGCAGCTTGCTTGGGGGAATAGAATGGTCCACGCGAACAAACGCCTTAGATATGTCCAGGTAACATGCATACACGCAACCACCCTCATCCACTGCTTGCGTCCAGTCGTCCATGGTCTCCAGTAGGTTATTCGAGCAAGAACGAGACGTCCGAAATCCATGTTGCTCTCTGGACAACATGTTATGGATTTCGATATGACTGACGATCCTTTTGCATGCAATTCGGTCCATAACTTTTGAGATCACTGGAAGGAGTTTAACTATGCGATAATTTGCTGGATCAGAACGAGCGCCATCTTTGTAGATGGGTGTCATGTTTCTTCTCTTTCAATCAGCCGGTACAATACCCTACCTAAAAGAGTGGTTGAATAAATCACAAAATGGTTCACACAATTGATCGTTGCATAACTTTAAAATTGCAGGTGTGATTCCTTCGGCTTCCGGGGACTTGTTGGCATATAACTTGCGTAGGTGGTGCCGCGATGTTTCAGAATTGATAGAGATATCGCTTATAGTCTCCAGCACAATTTTCGCTGACAATCCCGATGGTAGTAATGCATTCTGTGGTTGAAAACTCGTGAATAAAAACTAGTTTGAGCGTTCGCAGTTTCCGGGACAGAATCAGTTAGTCCATTATCTGCCACGATCGGAAAACACCGGATTTCAGCTTTGTCGTGTTGTTAACGGTCCGAAAGTATTTGAAAATATTCGAGACCGATCGGGAGTCCATAATAATGAAAATAGATCAGTTTGAGAATTCGAAGCATTCTTACTACCAGCTGAAGCTAGTGATATTGCCTATCCTCGTGGGGAGGTTTGTGAGTTGATTACGCAATTCGCAAAAGTTTGCCCAGGTGGATTTTTATCTGGTGACCCTATGAATAGCCAATGCTGATTTTAGCTTTCTCAACCAGTTTCTAGTGCGACTGTGAATTCTGAAATGGAACATTCACTCTTGTGTTTCGGGACATAGGTAGAATTTAAATGCATCAGGTTGGCGATGTAATCTGTCAGGGTTGTGTAATAAGAGTCCGGATCACTGAAATTTATATTATGATCATCGAAAGCCCCCATTGTTTCCATCAAGTCAATGTAATCCAATTTTCTATTTGCTTTTGTTTGTTTTACCATTCTATTGGTGTTGTACACATTGAATGAGCAGGATAAGGTGGTCGCTTCGACCTAGCGGAGGGTGATACTGAACATCTTCCACGACCGTGGCTTCGGAGGTTAAAACTAGGTCTAAGATAGATGTCTGTTGCAAATTTTGTTGTCGAATATATTCGAAACGTAATTATACTGGGGGATCTAATCGAGCAGTTCGCGAAATTTGTAATTTAGTGATTGGGATAGATGATCAACTCCGTAATACAGTCGAGGCAGGTTGAAGTCTCCCATAATCAATAATGGCGAATTGCGCTGTTTTGATTTCAAGAGTTTTTCGTTGTGTGCATCTGATGATGATGGTGAACGGTAAACTTCACCGGCGATGTAACTGTCTCCATAGTCAAGCTTCAAGTTACGCGTGTTGATCACAGAGATCTTTCATTTAAGCTAGTTTGTCTACTAGGCATTGTACGTTTGTATATAGGCAATTGATTTTGGTTTTCGTGTAGAGTGATGGAGCTGAAATCTCGTTTAATTGTCTGACCTTTTGAGAGACGGACATTTGGGATTGCAACAACATTTCTAATTTGAGACTCGTGTGATTGTTGAAGCCATGGTTAATTAGGCGATTTCGGTGTAGAAAGTCTGGGACCACTCATTCTGAGATCCGTCGGGAGGTTCGGAGAATTTGTTTTCCCGTTTGCCCTAACTGATTCCATCATATCTCTCGTTAAAAACGTTATTTTTAGAGGTTTTGGCTCGTTACCGTTATAGTTTGGTGACCGAGGTATTCTAAACGTGTCCACCACGACTGACTCGTGAGCTCCAATGATGTTGGTAACGCAGAGCCACTGTTTGCAATCGCGGTGGTGTATTTCACCTCCCGAAGCAGTGTTAGTGTTTTCGGGAACACGAAGAAGAACCACACTGCGTTGGTCAGATTTATCCCGATTGTTTAAATTACCGTTCCCATCTCACTACGGAATATCAGCATGTATGCGACATTTAGTCTGTGGACATGTCCGTAGCAAATGAGAGTTTAGAAGAACGTCTTTCATCTCTTTCTGGCATTTAAAAGTTATCCTCAGTAAACGCGGTTCGTCGAGATGAGGAGAATTGGGGCACCGACTTAGGTGGGTTATTAAATCAGGCAGTATCGAGCTCATACCCATCATCGAACACAGCGGATACCATTGCTAAATGCCGTGACATCTCCGGCACATGATTGCAGATTACACTGAGGTTCTTGAAATTTGTTTCTCCGTCAGTATTATTTTTGGGGTAGTGGAATTCTGCTAATGGAGAGTCTGTAGACTTCCCTTCAACATTTGACAATCCTTTTAGTGACAGTTAGCGTTTCCATTACTCGGCTGTTCAGTGTGTTCAACATCCCGCAAATTTTCTTCACATTGCAGTGCCTCTTGTGGAGTTACAGAATATAGAGTCGGGTTTAGGTTGGTTTCACTATTTAGCGAATTATTCTGGGCATTTACTACCGACTTCAATTTTTTCTGAAATTTTCGAATACAGTTCTTTGAGTATTTGATCCGATGTTCTAGATTCCCCGAGTGTGATACATTGATCTCGGCGCCGTTTGACGGCTTTGTTCTACAGACGTTGCACACATAACAGACACCAGGAAGTTCGGTATTATTGACAAAACTGCCTCTTGAGCCAAAACCTAATGGCGTCACAACATGACACCAAAAATGATGGGGTCCAATAGATCTCATCAAGAGAACTCGAATGGCGTAAGAATCAGCCAGATAGAATCAGCGACTGACGAGGCACGTCCAAAAGTATCAGAGAACAAAATTATGCGTCCGCACGAAATTATTTTACACGCTTCAAGAGCACGTGATGCATCATTAACCACGGCACCCACCACGTGTCGATTGTGTCACGATTCGACCTTGAGTTGAACCTTTCCAAGGTCATTCGCGTTCACTCACGAATCGCGACAACACGAAAGAACGTGATTAGCATTGGTGTGAGGTCGACCTCAGGGGTGAATTGAGACGTGGTTAATGATGCATGGAGTGTCATAAAGTCTGCGTAAAAACAACGAAACTGACGTTGGAGCAGGAAACGCGATTTAATCCCGATTGACCAAACGTAATCATCACCACCATGACTATCAATATAAAAATCTCGACTCCATTAAAGCTAGTTGTTGCCTTTAAAACGAGTTTTATAAGCTTTTTGTCTGGAATCGAACCTGACGGAGCAATTCACAATTCCAGATACCATCAAAGTAATAGGTTAAACAACTATACGCAAATGTGTTGCTCAAGATGCAACAAGGTAGTGCCATGGTGACGATTCTAGGTCGTTTGAAATGCAGTGCATAATTATAATTGTTTCAAGGTCAAAGCAGAGTCCAATGGAGATACATACAGGATTTCAAACTCAACTCACCGAAATGCAAAGAAACAACCCCCGTTGACTGCGGCCAACTTTCGGTAGGCTTCCTCGGCACTTCTTTGAAGGTGTATAATCTAGCAGTGGATTTCAGATGAACAAAAACCGGCATACTTGATAGCATCCGATGAGGAACGCTGCATTCGAACGTTTATAAGGGTTCAACAAAGAATAATAGACAATTTTCTTGGATTTCAATTGTGTTGACTGAACGATTAGGCAATTGGCAAGGTTACTTTTAACTTGGTGGTCAGTAAGCAACAAAATTTGTAAACTTGTGCCAAATTGAGCGGCCCGAAATCATTGTTGAAACTGAGTCATTGACAAGCTGACCGGGTAGCTTACTTCACATAAATTAATTCATCGTCTGTGGAAAAGTAGTGGACGGTTTTCGAACTTCTAGGGATCTTGTTTGGCAGAGCAAAGTACAGGCGGTCTGCGAAGAGAAAAGTTAAAAAGGTGAGAAAATCGATCGAAAGAATACAGCAAATTTGAGTATATTTACCACGGTTCAACGTATTTCTTCTCACATACTCTCATTAATAAAGTTATTAAAATTTACGATTCCAATGAGCTGGTTCATGGAAAGGCATGAAGATATGTTCATGCCTAGTTTAATCACAACGCAGCAGTGGATGACCTTCAAAATCGGATCTAAGCTGATCGGCACGGCCGTTTGGACTTAAGCGGGATGACAATAAGTGAAAGTCCACTTGATCCTCATGTACAGGCAAATGTGTAATATTACAATGCTGTGGGATATCATCTTCGAGGTTGAGTCAGCATCAAGATACGATGTCACCCATAGGTTTTGAACATGTTGTGGTCTTCGCGAAACTGTCACTAACCTTCTCGCGTATCGTGCATTTGTTTTGTTTCAATTGACAGTACACAGTACAGTACAGTACACAATTTCAGCAATATTAAAACACAGATTGACCTATATGTAAAATTAACCTGGAATAATGAGGATATACTGAAAATGGATAATTTGTATTGTACAATGCCAACGCAAAAAGGATTTTGCTTATAATCATGAAATATTGAAACATTGCCAATCTGTGGTTATTTCAAAATCGACCGCTATTTAAGGGAGTTCCATAATCTTGAACCTCGCGGTGTACTAAAGCTGGTTGAAGGTTCGTGCTGAGCGGCGATGCATAAAAATTGGAATCAAGTTACAATCCTTCAAGACACTAGCCGATTCGATCCTGATCCTACTGCCGCTATATGATGAGAGCAAACAGCACGCAAACAGTCATAGGGTGTGTGATGTACTTGCATGCAAGTATGATTTTATTGTTCAACTTCACGGGTTTAGCACATGTGATCGAAGAGGTTGGTCGTGCCAGCTCTATTCAGTAGTGGTTTGAAGGTACAAACATTGTGTACCCTTTCTCTGCTGTTTCAACACAAGCAGAACATGATCGTAATTTCCACTACCGGATGAATGCAAACAGCACAAAACTGTTCTGGAGGTGTGTTTGATTGAAATGCATGCAAATATGAGATGTCAGGAAAATGGGAAAAATATTTAATATGTGTTGCTAACATCCCCTGTAGTGATATAAAACTTCAGGTTTTTGGTTGTTCACAGTCATCGGGTTGAAAGATTAAGAGTAGGTTCATTGAGCACCGTATTATATGAGCCATTTATAATCGACTTGAGCGCTTGACACAAACATAAGGGTGATTGGAACACCGTGATCCGTTGTCTAAAATCACGTACACAACGGCCTAAATGTGTAATTAAAAAAATATTTGTTCCAGGTTAATGATACGTAGCCAAATCTTTCTATATTGATTCGGAGCAACTGTCATCTTGACCCGGTTCAACGCCAGTGACTTGGGAAACGACAAACTTGCAATAAAGACGATGGTGACTATATACAATGCTTTACGTAAGGCAATGAAACCTAAACCATTTATACAAGACACGAACGAGAATCAAATACATCGTGGATTGGCGCAGTAACAAACGCAAAAGTGCTCTTTAAAGCTGGTCCACAGTTACTGTTCATTATAATACGCAGCAAACCCTGGCTAGGTGAATTGCGTGTAAAAAATGGAAAAGGGTGGGTTTCTTACAAACAAAATCTACCACAAGTTCTGCTCATTAGTACGAGACCATCACTTGTTAGAAACAGCAGAAGAATGGGAGCAGAGTTCTACGGAGTAAACACCACCAGTGTAAACCAGTGTTTCCCGAATTTATTCAATCGGAATCTCCGTCGTACAAGCAAATATTTTCAAAATTTCATGACGTGACAACAAACCAGCTAATGATTGACACGTGATTTCGTATCACTTACTCAACTGACAAATGGTAGTACGCTGAGCTTTACAACTTCAACTGAATCACTCACTCTCATCCTAAACCGAAATCAATACTCGTTGATCTTCACATATCAAACAAGCGCTGTACGCTAATTTTGGCACGAGTGTTGTGTGGCTTTCGTTTAGGCCCCCTGCTTGTCGCCTCAAAGCGATTAACTAACCGATGATGCTTGCTACGATTTCCATCTATTTTTACTTTGTTCGTAAAATTCGTACAACATGGCTCGCGAATGAGTAAGAGCAACAAATGTTGAGAATGAATTCTAAACTAAAATAATTTGAAAGCAAATCGGAAAGTAAACTGACAGCGTAGCGTTTGAACCTGAAACCACTATTAAATAAGATTGACACGATAAACCTATCGAATTTTATGTGCATACACGGAGATGAGGTTAAACACGATTGCTTGATCAAAATATCCATATTGGCATGCGTTTCCATCACACAGAGACGACACAGTTTAAAAAATGCATGGCCTCCAATACGCATAACTTTCTTATTCAATCCATAGGCGACATCAAATCTCAAGTTTCAGGCCGGGTTAGTGTGAAAATGCAGTTGCGCCTTGAGCGCGAGTATTCATTGTTTTTATTATACCAGATAAAATTATGTAACTTCGATTAGTGTGGTTCGTTGATAACTGCCCAAATGTGATTCAACATTGCCATACTTATGATACTGTGCGAGATATTAGACGATTGGATTATGTAGCAACAGCGAAAAGCTCTAATCCAAAAAGAAGTATTAATATCATGCACGCAAAGAAGTTTAAGTGCAATCGGTTAGAGCAGTTTTGGGTAACGTTTCACTTCTGACACAGAAGCTTCGTCAGACCAAAGGTGATAGTCAGGACAGGGAACGTGATTAAGTAGTAGTCAACCAACCAAAACTGATTTGACCTTTCCGCTAAACAGCCTATAGTAAACCTACCGTTTGTCACGTCTCGTGGGAATGACCAGGATCAGTGGTCGATTTGTCCACATCAATCTAATACAAGCGAACACAGTCAAGGTTGGTTGAAACAGCGGCCCACATGCGTAAAAGTACATAACTAACGGGGCTAAAGAAAATCAAAAATCTAATTAGCTAGTAGGTATAAGGTGAATAACAACTATTTACCTGTTAGTATTGTTTGGAATATTTGTAGCTCGGGTCGCTGTTGTAGCTTACTTGAATTTGTTCTCCAGTCAATTTGCCAACAATCGCTGAAGATGTTGCCTGGTCTGGCAACGAAACGTCCGATGCAAACTCAACAAGCTCGGAGAACAAATTCAAGTAGGCTACAACTATTTACCTTCTCTAACCGATTGCACTCAAATTTCTTTGCATTATGAATACACAATCGGTCCCAAACCTATTCCAATCGATTGGAGAATTAATATCAATTTTCTCACATATCTTGGTGGTAACCCAACCCTTAAATGCGCTGAAAATAATGTGAGTAAATATTTATGGATTATTTAACTCACTCTTAAACTGGGACCTTCAGTGATGCGAATAACAGTTGAGCAGATATATATCATTTTACGGTTTCAAAACTACGTTGGGCGATTTCATGTACCAACACCCGGATCCAGAATCATTAAACACTTTACAAATCAATTTTAGCCTAGCATTTTCAATTTACCTACACTTTTATTCTCACCATTGTTGAACCAAATGACATTCAGATCATTAAACACCTTTATTTACCCCGAATTATCTTGAATTTGGAAAACATAAGCTTCAAATTTTAACCACTTATTTGTAAGTAACGATCGATCTTCACATCCTCATCAGATTTTTAAAATTACTTTGACACAAGAGTCCGCATTACAAAGGGTATGATTACTCAGAACATTTTCCAATGTGTGTACCAGCATGATTGTTTTTAAATATGTGATTAATTTACAGTGAGACAATGCCCCGTGATTCAGTAGGCTTCACAAGCATCACAATCGCTCTCACAAGACACTAGAAATCATTTTCATTGCAACTTTGGAGTAATTCATGTAAGCAAAAAGGTTAAGCGTATGAGTCGCATATGAACGAGGTGTTCTAGGAGGTTAACGCTAATCAAGTAGTATGCCACCTAGATTCCATTAAAGTTTGAACATGTTTGTATTATGAACTAAGGCAACCCAGCTGAATTTATTATAAACAGACATTCATTTGCGCTGCATTAATCCAAAAATCTAGCTACGCGATAGTTGATGATGAAACTGCTAACGTTAACTGGATAACGTTTCGCTTCTGACACAGAAGCTTCGTCAGACCAAGGGTGTCAGTACGAACAGGGATCACCGGTCACAGCGTAGATCTTGATAACGTAGAAGTGATAAGGCGGGGAATAAAACCATACATGGAACGACTTCACGCTGAGGCGGTTGAGATAACAAAGGCTGGTAAGAATGCTGTCAATAAGGTGGAGGGGGCTGATATCTCCACAATCTGGCGTCCGGTCCTGCAGCGGATAAACAATAACGTGCGTTACCCCTAGTGTGCGCACCGATTACGCAATCGCGCTAATCTGTCAGCAGATGTCATTCACACCTGCCAAGACTAGAACAATTAAGGGATTATACGGCACGTAGGGGTGGTGGTGCGTCAGTTGATATTGAACGCGCCTGTCCTTCTTAACGAGCGCTGAACCCACAATGGACTGTGCAGTTCTTAACCAGCGTATGATTGGTCAGGTGAATGCAATTTAAGCTTGATCCCTGTTCGTACTGACACCCTTGGTCTGACGAAGCTTCTGTGTCAGAAGCGAAACGTTACCCATAAACTACTCTCATAGATTCATTACAAACTTTATTTTTTCATGATTATGATTCCCCGATCTGTCACATTTTCCATTACATTGCTAACGTTAACTGTTCAATCTTATCGAATACCATCTAAAAGATATATTCACAGTTGCCGCTTCAAATCTCTGTGTTCACGGCAATCTTATTTTATCGATATTATGCTAACGCAAAACATTTGCCGTTTTAGTCACTGTAAGATAGACACGCTTCGATGAAATTTCGATTCTATTATATTGGTTTCCGTTTATTAAGCCCAGGAATAAGGCAATCAGTATGTACACTTGGTGTCTGCAACTATGAAATAAATGGTTTGAATTTTAGCTGTGTAACATGGAAGGGAAATTCCCAACTAGACTCCGTTTTTAGAGCTTTCAACCATTTCTAGCGGATGCTCTCCCAATTGTCAAGTTTTACGGTTTAACATTTTCGCAAGAACCATGAAAAGTCGAATTAATTCTCAATTTGTCAAGTTTAGAACCAATGTAGAAATAATATATCCACGTGAATGAAGCCTTCTATGCGGCTTGCTAACATGTTCCAGCCTAAATATACCTCAAAAAATAAGGCAATTTTGAATTGCAAAGCAAACAATAGGCAAAAATTAGCTGAATAGTTTACTTGAGAAAATAAGAAATTCGAAATAAGAAAACGTCGCACTGCTCTCTCGAATGATGATGATGATTAATATTGCATTGCTTATAAAAGAAATAATTTTATCGCACTGCAAAGATTTATTCTCAAGTGATTATCTTTACATCAATTAGGACACATGATGTTTTTATAGAGACATTTGGCGTGAAAACAACATTTACTTGTTGTCGGGAGAAAATGTTTATATAAGAATTTCATTTTGACTTTGGTCAACAGTCTTTTTGGTAACGTTTCGCTTCTGAACACAGAAGCTTCGTCAGACCAAGGGTGTAGGTACGAACAGTGATCAGGTTTAAATGGTATTTACATGACCGATCCGCACTAGAATAAACGAACATAGGAAACGAGTAGGAAACCAACCCCACAATCCCAGTGAATATCAATCACTGATTCTGCCCTAGCTGAACACGTGCAAAGCACTGGTCACAGTGTAGATCTTGATAACGTGGATGTGAAAAGACGGGGTGTGAAATCTTATAGGGAAAGACTTGGCGCCGAGACAGTTGAAATAACAAAGGCTGGGGCGAATGTGGTGAACAAGGATATCTCACATCAGCTTTTGTTCGAGTCCCCGCGCCACCGAACGAATTAATACAGCGTGTCTGAATGACAGTGAAAAACGCCTCGCTCTATTGAAATGTCTGGCTTCAGAGCTAACTAACATTGGGGTTTTGGAAGAATCCGTTGCTTCAGTAGACACTCAATGGAATCACCTGAAATCAGCGTTACAACGAGCCTCAATAGCGAATCTCAGGACGACTTCGCGAAAACGGAAAGACTGACTATCCTAGGAAACTATGAGGTTATCTGACAAAGCTCGAAAAGCGCGATTGGTGTGATAGTCAGCGCATCGTAGCCTCAGGCGAAAAGCCACGCGTTCTGCTAAGAACAATCGCAACAAGTATTTGAAAAGTGTAACCACTGACGGCACTACCAACAGCTGTAGCGAGTGAAGCATATAATGTTTGCTGCGATCACCTAACGCGCAAAGAAATCATCGGTCGACTAAGAAGCAACCGGTCCCTTGGCGAAGACAGCATCCTGCTTGATGTGTACAATGCTTGTGCAATGCTTAATTAAACCACTGCATGAGTTGAATCGTAAGATATGGGAACTAGATGAGCTTTCACGAAACTGAGACACATCACTTTCGATCCCAATCTTGAAGAAAGGTAATGCCTCATTGTGTGACAACTACCGTGGCATCATTCTTATCGACATCACCGCGAAGGTTTTGTCAGTGATTCACTTATGCCGCTTTACAGAAGAGAAAAATATACGTACACTAGCAAACCAAGTCGGTTTTTGTCGAGGTGAAGGCTGTGTCGACCAGCTGTTTATATTGCATCGGATTCTGAAACATCGTTACAGGTAAAAGCAGGCTACAAAAGCTCGTTTCATTGACTACGATGCCGCCTACAACTCCGTCGATTGAGATTTGCTGTGGAGTGTGATGCTGGCGGATGGTATGCCGGAAAAACTTGTGCACACGATCAAAGCGTACTATTTATTCGCGCAGAGACAATGAAACAGGCGCTTTTAGACTACGCCAATGTTATGCTGGGTCCGAGCTTATCGATTTCCGATTTGGAGTATGCTGACGACATCGTAATCTTGAGGGATGATCCTGAACGCTTTCAACGATTCTCGAACACGCACAGAACGGAGTATTTTACGAATGACGTCAGGCATCATCTACCTCTAAAGATAATGAGATCTCAAACGTCAGTCCAAGCCAGGAATGATATACCGACCCGTTGAAAAGCGCGCGAACGGAGTTTTGCGACTGCGTTGGGTTCTATTTAGCCGTAGATAAAACAGCCGACGTACAAAGCTGCGCGTTTAAATAGAGGCGATTCGCTCAGTTCTAAATTATGGATGCGAGACGTGGCCCGTGCTGGTGAAGGATATGTAGAAACTAGAGGTTTTCGACCACTGGTGTCTCCGACGCATTTTCAATATTCAATGGGATGTGCAAGCATCAAATAATGAGGTTCGTTATTGTTGTTTTGATATCCCTCGTCTGAGTTCGATATTGCGACAACAACGACTGAGGTGGTGTGGCCACATCCTGAGACACACGGACGCTGAAATAACCAGAGTGATACTGTCGCCGACACCCTGCGCAGAATGGCAATGTCGTCGCGGAGGACAAGTGAGGAATTGGCTCACCACCGTGAGATCGGATGTGGAGCTGCTTGGTCTACGATCAGTATACGGATGGCGCACGTGGGATGGGACCTGGCTTAGAATCTGCGCGGATGTCGCTTCTGACTGCCAAGCGTGGGTGACCTCAATATGTGACATCAACGAAGCCGACTTATCCTTCAGGAGGAGATAATCACAAAAGAGAAAAGTTAAGTGTGGGAATGTGAGCAACACTCCACGTTACGCAGCGTTTACTTGAGCGGTTGAGCTGCATGTTGAATGAATGGCAAGTAAATGGAACAACCATGAATTTAACTAAACCTAAACGTTCGGCAACATTCAACAATGTGAATGTTCAACCAGTTACTTCTTAAAACTCGAACTATTTCTAAGAATTTTACGATACATTGTTGGAACCTTGTAGTATGGCAAAGATTTTGAGACATAAAATGACTTAAGGTGAAAAAACATATTATGATGAAGCCTCACCAAATTTGTGAATCGGAATAGAGGTTTCCATTTGTGACTCGACATAAAATATGCACTATAATAAAACCTCAACAGACTCAACCGTGCATATGCTATATAAAGCGATATATTATTAAATATACTGAAGAAACTGTGAGGAGTTTGTCATGAAATCAGATTATTATCACTTACAAGCTTATATTTCAACGACAAATACGACTGTTCGAATATAAGACGAAAAATATAGCTCAGGATAAAAATGTTTCGGAATACGTATCGTGAATTTAATAACAGCATTTTATAAAAGGCAATTTTGAGACTCAGGGAAGTCATGCCAGTGAGATTAAACTAGAATTTCGCTACTAGTTTTAACCATATACCATGTTTTTATCTTGGACAAACGCAAAACATCGGCTAGTAACTGATATATTAAACATTACCCACAAAACACTCGACTGCTATCAATGCATCACTAATTTCCAAGCATTGTTATTTGTAGGAAATCGGTATATTTTACATATCAAACTAAAACAACGCTTATACAAATGAGAACGAATGAGTCATGATTTATTGTGTAAACCATATTATAATCTTTAGATTTTCACTAACATTATAACCAAGCTATTTGAGTTGCTAATGATAGTAGAAATGTCTGATAATATTATTTTAAAAGCAAAATCCTCATCGCAGCTGACAAAAATATTAATGTACTCATGGAATTCGAATGTGACAGCAAGATTTAACTTGCAGAAGGCATGCGTGGAAGACATTGCTTATCGGCCACAATTCAACTTGGAAACGATATGACTGAACACTTACTATTTCAAAAATAACTACGTTGTTTTACAGAGACTGTTATAGAAATTAACGAAGCAGCACTTGAAAAAGTGCAATAATATCTCAAAAAACCCAATTAAAAAATAAAATTGTGAACACATTTCTAGCAAGCGTTGGCCGCCAGTTTTTTATTGCCTAATGATGCAATAGGTTAATAATAACGTTTCACGAAGGATTCCATCATCAATAAATATTTTTGGAATTTTTGTCCAAACTTCGGTGTAAAACTGTTCAAAATGTTTGCCTGTCAAGTTAAGCTGAGCATAAATTATTGTAATTCATAACAAAGAACGAAATGATGCCACTGTGTTAACTTCGCGATGATTTGCACATAATTGATGGATTGTTTATTCTCGGAAATTTGAGTTGGTAACTGGCAATTATAAATTGTAAGAATAAATGTTAGTTAAAAATATCAATGTCAATTGATTTATATAATCTTCGAGATCATGTCGTTAAAGTTTACCCCGATGAAATAGTTTTTCAGCTTACACAAAAGCGTTTAATAGTTATCAATTCGGCTGCAGAATATTTGACAGTTTACAGTCCGCAGTTACTTCGATGCATATCTATATAAGTGTTATATTCGAATGAAACCAGTAAGGTTTAATACAATGCCTATTCAACGCTTGACTGTGAAGTGAACTTAGAAAAAGTTAACTGTTTCTGAACAAAGAAATGTCGAATCCGACAATACATTAGAATAGAGGTTGCTTCTTTCCAAATTTCAATGTGAAAAAGTCATGAATTACATGTGATGTCAACATTAGTCGCGCAGAAATGAAACGGAATATTAGGTGACATAAGCTTGACATACAAAATTATTTTTGAATACATATGACAAAAATACATATATAATAAAGTGCAAACGGTGCATAGACATGTTCTAATTGGCGAACATTTTTTTTACAACCTGGTTGGTAGTGTACACAACGTGACTAGTTACATCCACCGCCGCATAAATCTATGAGAAAAAATTCTATTATCGGAAAGTTCTAAGAGTGCAAAAATCACGAAAATTTTAAAAGTGGCAATGTTGAAACACGTGAATCAATTTGAATGAGTTGATGGTTAGTGACTAGCATCTGATTATATCGAACCATGACCTTAAATAAAAATCACATCATTGTTGTTTCGTTTATAATCGTAAATGAATAATTCAACTAAGAAATAAGAATATACATTTAATTTAATGAGTATCAATCAACTAGAAAACTTAACAAATTGGGTGCCCTGATATATTTGCAAACATTTAATGTTAAAAATAAAAATAATTGAAAACACCTCACCATTTACGATGCAAGCAACTTTTTCCGGCAGATCAATTTGTTCGTTAGATGATTTTTCTGACTGATTAATAACCATCGTAACATCCTAATGCATTTTGCCAAAGTAATGGCTAAGTCGATTTTTACGTATTGCATACATCAAAACATTCCAGTTTGTACGTAGCGCGAATGTCGTGACCCAAGTGTTGATTATATTCAACGATTTAAAAACGGTAAACTCTGTTAGAATCATTCCACACTAGAAGTGAAATACATTAGACGTTATCAAAAATACATCTCAAAAATGATTATAACATTATTTACATCGCACAAACTAAAACATGCAAATACGCTAAGGTGGATCAGTACGTTCCGTTATGTTCAGATTATCCTGGAGGATTTCTGGCTCTATTACAAATCGAGCATCCAGATTTCTTCTGGTAGATTTTGAAAAGTGCTCATAACCATCCATATTTTTGAAAAGTCTCTTCTTGTGTGGCTTTCTACAATGCAAATTAACATGTTTTATCGCCGTTCTGCACTGAACCGTAATATCATTTTTGTTATTCCCACATTTGCTAAACAATTCATACAACTATATGCGGAAATTGCTGTTAATTCGAACATAAGCAATCACAATGTAAACACTCGATAAAGATAATTGGGGTGTTATATGATATAATAACCTAATGATTTATATGTCAACATATTTTATTTTTCTTAATGAGATACCACGCCTGGAGCATCAAATCACCGAGTTCCATTCACATTTAGGAAAAAATTGATGAATATATATGTTGACATATACGCCACAGATAGGTGCATTAAAATGCGATGCCATTCTTGCCCAGCATCATGTAATTTATTGAAAATAACAAAATTGGTTTGGATTTGATGTGACTGCAGATAAATCTCATGGGAAGTTCTATTACTGTGTTTGAAGTAAAGTGAATTTGTATCGAAACGTGAACTGTATCCGGTAAGTAATGCAGAATTTGGTAACAGAACAATCCTCACCGCGAAATAAGCTCCAGTTCAAAATTGCGACGGCATCTGAACTGTCTTGATGTAAGTTTAACACATGTAGACAGAAGAGTTCATAAAAAGTTGGTTTTTGATTTTGGAAAGCTTTCATTAATCAAAAAAACTGAAATACATGACAGAAAAAATCTAAGTACACTCGAGCTGACATGCGGCGTTAACTGTGCGGTTAAAAATGCTCGGTTTTATAAAATATTCATTTGCATGCTTTTCCGTCACAACGCACCCCACGACCGGTTTCGTGCTCTCTGCACTCATCAGGTAGGGACAGTAAAATCAGAATCCACATGCGCTTGAAACAGTGGAGAAATGGTACACTCGAGCTGTCATGCAGCGTTTACTGTGCGGTTAAAAATGCTTGGTTGTATAAGTTTTCAATAATGATTATCTGCATGATTTAAGTAAATGATTAGAAGCTTGTGTGTTCGAAACAAGACATACTGCCAAAGTAAACAATAGCTTAAATGTGTCTTTTTTAATCCTGAAACCATTCGGAAAAATAAATCAATGCAGTGAAGCTGGATGATGTCAACGTGGATTTGAAACCGCTGGGAATAGCCAATGCTTGCATATGTTTTTCTACAGTGTTCTTGATTGTATCATTATCAGTACCAGTAATACACATTTCTTTTCGTATTCGTTGAGGTAATTCAAGAAATTGTCACCCCATTTATGTCACAACTGGATAAAACTGAATCGGCTTGATCTGAAGTTTTCCGCAATTAAACTACTACTCAACCGTGCTTATCATTGCTGTCAGAAAACGTTAGCCGCTATTAGCTTTATTGATGAAGTGACGATACAGCTTCACGAAGAACTAGGGTCTAAATTATTATATCTAGATTTTCAGATGGATTTTGACTCTGTGAACCACAGGTTCATTAAATCACTAGCTTATAATTTATTAAATAACAATGGAATTACACCGTCAGTTTTATAGCTCTTCAATCAATTGCAATGACTGTGTTATGATTATGGCAGTGTGATCTGTAGAATTAGTGATGCTATCTGTTTAGCAGCTGGTCTAATGCACTATCTTATCTGTGTGAAACACGTGACAGTTTGATTTCTGATTGCAGACGACGTTGAGCTACTGATATCTGGTAGCATAATTACGCTGTTCTCGGAATTAGAAAAAGTTATTAAATGAACTTAGAGATGGGACTTGGGAATAATCTCGTTGAAACTTCGCAATGGCATAGCTAATAGTGGACGATAAGATCAGCAAACTTGCTGCAGCCTGAAACACAAAAGATAACTGTATTAATTTCAAAAGAGACTCATCGCGTTTCGCTTATTGTGACTATGTAGCTAATAATGATCGGCCAAAATTGTTCACACTGTATTGGTCGTTTGTCTGCAGCAGACTATTGTGTTTCATCATGAGCATCCTACTTATAAAAGATATACAGTTCCTGGAAAAAATAAGCGACTTACGACTAGGATGGTTAAATATCAAGAACGTTAGCCGTTGTGACACGTGATTATATTACCACCAATAAACGAAAACTTCGGTGTGACCCATTACATAAATTACGAAAATTTCATAAAAGATAATATTTTTGAATTAGGCTACTCAAAAGATCTCAAGATAGGCTAAATCATACTTCTATTTACTCTTTTACAAAAATGTATTCAGCCTTTAGAATAGTCTTCAGAAAGTTTTTGCAAAATGGTTAGGAACGCCATTTATTTACTCAGTTTCGAAATTTATTCTAAACCATTTTTTCTTAATTAAAGACCAATAAACACTATATCGTGTTTATCAATGTTACTTCAAAATTGTTTGGAAAGCTACATTCAAATAATTCCACCAACTATTTTCTCTATGATGCAGTGTGTGCTTAAAAATGATCATCCCTCACATATCAGTTACGTTACCTGGAAAATATAACCAATGTCAATAAAGAGTGGTAAGCAGTCTCAGTTATTTTTCTTCATATACATTGAGCTTCGATAAATATAAACATATATTGTTACTTTGAATAAAAATTCACATGATAAAGTGGTAAATGTTCTTCCTCCCTCAATACATTTATATTACTTGCATTCACAGCGGTGAAGGCAAGGGACACATATCTGACAATAACGAGTGTTGTAATACCAACAGTGTTTCAAGACAATCCAACTCATGTCAAACGATAATGACAGGTTATTCTTCAAATTTTTTGATGCATCTCAAACGAAATTTCATTGAGAAAGCTTAATCAATGAACACAAAGCACTGGCCGAACATGAAATAATATAACATCAAGCTTTTGAGATGTGCAACATCAGTTCAGTTAAATGCATCTAGCAACGAAACAGTAATAATGATTGATACCACATGTTAACTCAAGTTTTGGTTAGCTGCAAGCTTCACATCAATTAAGCATTTGCGTCATTTAATCAGAACATCATACATATGCTCATTATTGAACAAAACTGTGAAGTAAAACTATAAAAACTATTGACCATAATAAAATTATTCTTGGATATCCAATGCATGCACAATATTTACCAAAATGTTTGTACAGCCAACGCAAAATATGTACAATCGCGATTATATTCTTTGAGTTAAATGTTCGAATTTTCGCGTTCGTTAAAATAAAAATGGGAACTGCAATTGATTATTCTACAGAAAATTGATGAGTCATCCGTTATTGGACGAAGTAAAATATTAAATAAATAAATAAATAAATAAATTTTATTCTTGGAAATCCAAGGCATGTCGACCATGATCAATAATTTCCAAAAGGTTTGTACGGTTATGTTTATGGATATGGTCATATGGTGAAAATAATTAAAAAACGGAATCTGATTGTACAACCTTTTGGAAATTCTTGATCATGGTCAACATGCCTTGGATTTCCGAGAATAAAATTTATTTATTTATTTAATATTTTAATTCGAGCAATAATGAATCAGTCATCAATATATATATATAATA
>JACCGJ010003616.1:0-32604 GCA_013407085.1 Atriophallophorus winterbourni
CATCGGCAATGTATAACCATTGCTTCAGATCATGTTGCTTTGATTCCGATGCGGATACTACATCAACATTTTCGGGGACACCGAGGAATATTAAACTACGTGAAGTAGAGTGGTCTCGAGAAGTGGATTGGCCTTTCCTTTCCCACAAGCGTGTATGTTGAAACCTTTGTCTACAGCATGTGTCCAGTCATCGATGGCGAGCAGAAGGTTTGAAAGGCAAGAGTGTCTTCTTCTGAAGCCATGTTGTTCGACTGCGAGCAAGCAATTGTCTTTCAGATGTTTTGTGACGCTGTTTGCTACAAGGCGCTCCATCACTTTAGAGATCACCGTTAGTAGTGTTACTGGTCGACAACTGGATACTTCGGAACGGTTTCTTCTTTTGTAGATGGGGTTGATAATGCCACTCTTCCAATCACAGGGAACGAAACTTTTGGTTGAAGAGAGGTTAAGCAAGTAGGTGAGGGTCGTCCACAAAGTATAAGCACAGTTTTTAAGAATCAACGTTGTAATTTCGTCAGCTCCGGGAGATTTTCTCTTGTTGAGATTTAGCAATGTACGGAGGACATTGTCGGAGGTATTAGATATTTGTTGTAAAACCTTTTCGTTTGAGATGAGTTAATGGACAGGTAACGGTGTTTCGTGGGCTGAAGACAGTGGAGTAGAAATGGGCTGGATTGCGGTGCTGTGGTTGTTGTTCCATCACTTGTCTTTAGAGCGGCAACTCCTGGTTTCACCCTTGACCGGTTATTTATGATCTGGTAGAGAATTTTGGGGTTTGATTCCATTTTGTCGAGTAAATGATTTTGATAATTCAGTTTTTCATCAACAACAAGTTAGTTTACCTTATTTCTCAGCAAAAGGAATGTCTCCGAACTCTTAACAGTGGTATCATGTCGATGAGCCCGCCATGCAACATTTCGCAAGGTCGACCATTTTCTTCTTCTTCTTCTCAGCTTAAAAGTATATCCATTTTTTCGCACCTTTGGAACAAGATGTGAGTGCATTTCAACGGCAAATTTAAGTTCGTTTATCATCCACTGTCACTGATCGTGCACGTTGTCGGACTTAAGACCAGGGTCTTTGGCGTTCATAAGAGTAGTTTTAAGTTGTTGTGGAAAGTCAATTTTTCTAATCACCTTGTGAATGTCACTTGTTCTGATTGCCTGACAAATATAAGCAAACGTTATAACTAAGTGGTCACTGAGTCCAAATGGAGCTTCATAAGTGAGACTTGCAATCACGTGCTCTTCATTTGGATGTAGCCACCGAGTAACAGGTGGACCAGAGAAGTAGGTCCCATTATCACTCACAATAGCTGTAAAGCTAAAAATGTTCGTAACTCGAGCATTTTGAGATCCGAATTTGGTTTAGTAGTAAGAAATTGTAATGAATTGTATTGTATTGAATGTAATGAAGCTACCAACCCAAGAATAGCAGTGAGAATAAACCACACTCAGTATTCGAATTACGAGGTATATATTGATGCATATAAGTTTAACAATGAGAATATGAATAGCTGTATTATTGATTGTTATTCGAACAATCACCACGTCCACCGCAGTTCACCAACGCCCTCGGATTTGTATAATCTTGAATAGGTTTGTTCTTCAGTCTTTCCGATCGCCTGACAGTTTCATTTGATTCACTGTTCTCGGAAGAATCTAGGAGTGTTGTGTTATGATTGCTAACGCAACCAGTGTTAGAACGCAACTGACCTGAATCCTGGTAGATGATTTGATCTGCATGATGCTTGTGCAAAGTCCCGTGTTCAAGATCAGTATTTTTACCACATTTCTTCCGATTTTGTCTATTACAATTCCGGTACTTGGACGGTAATCTATCCCACGATAACATGATACTTCGACCGATCCAAGTTGCAGCAGATTTGATCTTAAGGATCAAGATTTTGATAACATAGATGGTGTATTTCCTGTAGTTAAATGTTCACTATTACGATATTGAAGTGAGAAATTGTCAATAAAACGATCAAGTTCGTTTAATTTTGTTGGGGAACAAGAGGAAATAGCACGTTTTAGCGTACCTACAAAGCGTTCGGCTAATCCATTCGACTGTGGATGTCTGGGTGCAGTAAACAAATGTCTGCAATCAAGTGAATGTAGCCACTGATAACCACATGAAGCAGAGAAATGGCTTCCATTATCACGCACAAGAGCTATAGGCACACCTTAACGGCTGAAAACCTAACGTAATGCAAGTATTGTGAAACGACAATTGGGTTTAGTAGTGAGGAATACTTCTGGCCATTTTGAATACGAATCGATGATCACAAGAGCATAGTATTTTTTTTAAAATTGTCCACGGTAATCTATATGAGTAAGTTGCCAGGCTTCACTAGCTAATGCCCATAGAGTCCATTTTGATAGCTGAAGGAATAATTTGTATGACTGGCATGAAGAAGCAGTTCTACGGATATCAGCATCGATTTCAGGCCACAAACATAATTGTCTGGCCAACGATTTCATTTGTTCAATTCCTAAGTGCCCCGATTGTAAATCATCAATAATTTGTTTGCTAAGTGAAGGAGGAATTGCACTACGATCATTTACACACAACAGACCTTCAGGTGTCAGATATAATTAATCACGACGCTGATAATAAGCTGGATATTTATTCTTGGATGTGGCTGACCAACCTCGTTTAACTGCAGCCATTATCAAACCAAAATATTTCTTTGTTTCAAATCTTAAATCTGAACGAGTTACACACAGCGGTTGAACCAACAGGCAGTCTGTACTGCCAGTATTCTCATGTCACAGGCGGAATTCAATGGGGTAAATATATGCACCAAAAGCTATGCTCCATCTCTGAACCATTGATGTAGTAGATTTTGCCAACGAAGACGTCGGATTGTTAATAAAATTCAGTGCTTCATGATCGGTTACTATAGTGAAATCATGACCAAATAAATTTTTGTGTGAGCGCATGACAGCCCGATAAACAGCGAGCGCTTCTCGATAAGTCTGAACATAACTTCATTTCGCTTTACACAGCAGACGTGAAATACACAACATCGGATGATTATTTTGATCTTAAACAGCACCAATCCCATGAGGAGAAGCATATGTGATTAGAACAGAACCCATATTTGGTGTAAATGGCTTAAGTACAGCATTGGATTGCAATATGAATAGAAGATCCCGAATTGTCTGTTCATATTCGGAAGACCATTTGAACGTTTTAGCATTCATCAATGTAAATAATGAATTAGCAATTGTTGCAAAATTTGGGATGAATTTAGAATACTATTGTAACACTCCCAGTACCGATCGAAGTTCACTAAAAGAATTTGGTGATTTCATTTCCATCATAGGTTTAAGACGATTCTGGTCTAGATGAAGTTCATTAGAAGATACACGGCATCCAAGACAATCAATCTCATCAATAGAAATGATGCGTTTAATTTCACGTTATAATGTTTGTAACGAGAGAGAAGAGCTGATAAACGTTGATAATGAACACAATTATCGGGTTCATGAATAATAATGTCGTCTTGATAGACTTCGACACCTGGGAGACCATCAACAATATTGTTCAACACATCTTTAATGTTGCAAAATATTCATTTTATTTATCACGGACTGGCTTGCCGAAATACCTCCACGTGGTGCCAGCTGGGTGGGCTCGGTTCTCCGAGCTCAGCGAAAGGTTCGGCGGTGGTGTCTGAGGGTGTGGTGGGTTTTCGCCTGGCAAGCGTTCTCCCTATAAAAAGCCACAAAAATCCAATGATGACATCACGACGCGGCGGATGTGACTCGCCGCTCCAAAAGTCACTGCCCCTTGTCCTATCCAAGGACATTGTATGGTGCACAGGCAAAAACTGAAGTCACCAACCTATCAACGGGGTTATCGGGCTCCGAACTGGAAATTCCCAGAAAAGGGCGTATGAACCGCTTCGTCGGTCACCGGCCACCGATAGGTGCGAACCTCTCTCGCTCCACTGCCTTGTGGGTAAAGGCTCGGGGTGGGACCCCCTAAACGAAATCTCCCCTACTTCGGTGTAGGCAACCGGGTAGTATCATGCCTACGTTCAACGATGCCGATGACAACGCTTTGTACCCCCCTTCTCGCTTTGTACATCTCATTGTTTATGTTGAACGGCACTATATCTGTATCAGATTGTGCAAATATAATAATTAATAATCACGTTTTTGACAAATGAACGTGTTGCGACTGTTTACGGTCTGCTTAGAGCATGTTTCATTCAGAATAACAAATTCAACTTTTTCTCGACCAGTGTGTTCACTACGGAACATTCCCATGTTGACCTCAACGGTTGGCAACAATCTTAGCCCTCCATTACATTGACATCGCTTGTATTATACTGTGGTCTGTACTTTTATTTGAGGTCATGTCTAAATCAAACGTAGGAGTAGCTGAAGTCACGTAGGCATGACCTGTATAATTGGTTCATTTGCCTAACACTGCAAGTTTACAAGGTGAAGGTCGGTTGACATTTTTGTCAACAATCTTAAAAATACATTCAACAACAGAATGGAATCTTGATCGTCATAAACAAGTTCCATTATCCATTTATAGGACAACAACAAATCAACTTACACGAGTAAGTGTTATACGTTATAAAAGTGGGTTGATAGGGTATATAATGTATTTCAAGATTATTCAACGTTTTTATTGGTCTAAAAAGCAACAAGCTTAACAATAACCATAGGATAGTTAAAAGAGAAATGCAAGTGTATAAAACAAGATTCCAAATTAGTTTAATCAGTTCGGGAAACGAATAATTCAATTAATCTTCGAATAATTTCGTGTTTCAACCCCGATTTGTATCTACTTATAACAATTGAGAGTTTCCATTCTACGGGAAAGTTTCCTGAGTCGATGGATGTGTTAAATCTGTTCAGCAATAGAAGTTAAAAGCCTTTGCCACCCATTTTGTAGATGGGGGATAAAGTTGAGTACGGTAATTGACTTGTTGGTTGGATGGCTTCCTATCTACTGGGTAAGAAGGGGAGTTTGATCGAATTGGGTGAGGCACATTCACCCATGACAGCGACATTGCACTTGTCTCGCCACCTATAATGACACCTCCTTATCTCCTCTTGTTCAATGACATCGCATTTGTCTCGGTACCTTGAATGAACTCTATTCCACGTAAACTGTCTGCATTTTTCTACCCCAAAGTGCTCATAAGTCTGGGGTGCACAAGATTGAAGATTTATGGTTTAAGAAGCAATTAACTTTACAATAACCACAGAGTGGAACTATAGGTATAAATGTATACATATGTATAAATAAAATCAAAATCAATGGGACGATGATAGTTTATTGATAGTTTGGGGCAAAATTCGGATTAGCTCTCATATAAACGTCAAGTTTCGATTTGAATATAGATAAACTGTTTGAGCTTACCAAATCGGAAGGTAGGGAATTCCAAACAAAGCACACAAGTACAGAATAAAAATACCTGCGGCAGTTCCGTTTGGAATGTGGTATTTCCAACTTGCAACCATGGCCACGGCTGTTGCTGGAAGTTCGAAGGTGGAATAATATATCCAGGGGGTGGGAAACAGTAGTGAGTATTTTGTATGCGAGGATGAGATCACCTCGCATTCTCCTTTGTGCAAGTGTACTCATTTCCAGTTGTCTGAGTCGCCTGGCGAATGGCATATTTTCGAGACCAATGACAAGCTTAGAAGCTCTCCGGTATATGCGATCCAGGAGTAAGATGTCTTTTTGGAGCCATGGTGTCCAGGCTTGTGCGGCATAATCTAGAACCGGGTGTATATATGTATTCATCATGAGAGGAAAACACCCCGGGGAAAAACGTCCAAATATCCGCCGTAGCATGCCGAGCAGCCGAGACGCGCTTTTGTAAACGGTTTCGCATTGTAGACCATTTTTCAAACTGCCGCAAATCCAGACACCTAGGTCCTTTTCTTTTTCAGTGTACTCCAGGTTAATGTCGCCGAGCTTGTATGGATAGGAAAAGCCAAGGTCACGACCAATCTGAATCATCTTCGACTTTTGCATATTCAATGACAGTTTATTTTCAGATGACCAGTTGAACAAAGCACTCAAATCGTTTTGCAGCAAGATACAATCGTCAGCATTTCTGATTTGCCTCCATACTTTTATATCGTCAGCAAACAAAACCATCTTACTATCATTTGGTAGTGGTATATCGTTCATATAGACTAGAAACAGTATTGGTCCAAGCACTGAGCCTTGTGGAACTCCGCTAGTGACATCGATGTTCTTCGATAGTAGGCCGTCCACACGAACTCGGATGTGTCTGTTGCTAAGGTAATCTCTTAGCAATTCGTATAGTCTTCCAACAACACCGTGTTTCTTTAGCTTGTTCAAGAGTAAATTGTGATCAACTCTGTCGAACGCTTTAGAAATGTCCAGGTAGCACGCATGAATACAGCCCCCCGCATCTACAATCCTCGTCCAATCGTCTAAGCTTGTCAGCAAATTTGTTAGACAAGAGCGATTTCTGCGAAATCCATGTTGGGCAACTGCCAAAAGTTGATTCGTTTCCAGATGTCGCACGATTTCTGCGGTTATTATTCGCTCAAAAACTTTTGATACCGAAGACAGCAAGGTCACCGGCCTGTAATTTTTAACATCAGAACGGCAACCACCTTTGTAAATGGGTATTATTTGTCCCAGTTTCCAGTCTTGTGGCACTACGCCAGCTTGGAGCAAATTATTAAACATGCAAGATAGAGGTTCAGATAGCTGCGCATGGCAGGTTTTGAGCAGCTTTGGAGTTATCTCGTCTGGTCCTGGAGATTTCTTTACGTTTAATTTTCGTAAGTACTGCGCTACCACCATCGGAGTAATCAATACTTCACTCAAGGTCGGTCGGTCAAGTCGAACGATTGGTTCCTGATCAGGCTCCATGGATTTCGGCGCAAAAACTCCGGCATAAAAGTCTGCTAACAGGTCAGCGGTCTGATTTATGGATTCTGTGAAGCCGGACGACGTTTTCAGGGCAAAGACTCCTGGTTTAATATTTGTTCTATCGTTTACAAGTCTATACAAGAGCTTCGGATTCTGGTGCATCTGAGTAATCAATTGCGATTGGAACTCTTGTTTATCATCTCGAATTAAGCTGATAACTTTGTTTCTCAGTCGTGTAAATTGTGCCCAAGAATCAGCTGTGTTGGTAGCCTTGTGAAACTCCCACGCTACTGCCCTTTGTTTCATCCACTTTTTAGTCCTGCTTCGTAGTAAAAATTTATTTCGTTGAGACGTTTTCTTCAAAGCAAACATTGAATGTTCCTCCAATATAGATTTGAGGTGCTGTAAGAGAGATCGCCAATGACTATCCGGATCGGAGTAATCCAGTTGTGCGAAACTAGTGCTTTGTAACTCGGCACACAGAGCACGGTAGTTCACCATTCTGACGCATTTTGTCCCGTCATTATTGCGTCTAGCGCTACAAACGTACTCGAATTCTAGGACAACGTGATCGCTTCGTCCGATCGGCGGTTTATAAACGATATTCTCAACAGCTGTGGGATCTGATGTAAGTATAAGGTCCAAGGTAGACGGCTGGTCTGATCCTTTCATACGAGTAAATCCAAAAACGTGGTTATAAAGGGGTGCGTAATCCAAAACGGCTCGAAGTTCATTTTCAAGTGCCTCTGATGGATGATCATTCCGGCTATAGAGCTGGGGAAAGTTGAAATCCCCCATTATTAATATTTGAGTATTGTATCGCGTTGTTACATAGCGCAAAGCATTAATCAGTTTATTGTTTAGATCGAGAGTTGCTGTTGGAGAACGATAGATCACTCCAATAATGCATTGGTCTCCTGAAGTAAGAGTCAGAGAGTACCAAAGTGTGTCAGTGATATCAAGGATCACGTCGTTCATAGCTCTACAGATAAACGATTGCTTGAAGTAGAGTGCTGCTCCTCCGCCATCGCCTAAACGGTCACGCCGGAAAAGAGACATGTTGGGCAAAGAGAGTTCATTATCAGATAATGAGGCATGGAACCACGTTTCTGTTACTGCAACTATGTCTGGCGCCGTTTCATTACAAATCTCGGACAATTCGATTAATTTGTTGAAAAGGCTGTTCACTTTTGTATAGATGCACTTAATCGTATTTTTCGTGAGTAATGACGGGGTGTAAACCGAAGTTATTGGTCCTGCTTCTTTGGATGGTAAAACATGTGTGCGTCTTATTGGTCGCCGACAGCTTGAATCGACAATTAGTTTTCGGTGTTTGTTGCTCAGTCCAACTCGATTTGAGCCGGACCTACGACGTTTTTTGATGCATTGATTTCCTCCATTTGGATGGAAACGCTGCTATCCGCTATCTCCAAACGGGAGAGTGTTTGACTTAGTTTGGGTGGGCTAAGCCTAACATCCTTGGGAAATGTTCGTTTCCCTTTTGTCCATTCCGACCTTACTATTTCAGCCATAGCGCTGGTCAAGAACGTAATCTTCAGAGGTTTCGGTCCATCCCCCTTATATTTAGGCGAAAGAGGAACTCGAAAAGTGTCCACAACAACAGCACTGCCGAGGATTGCAATGTGCTTCAAAGTGACTTGGATGCTCTGCAAATATGGTTATCTGAAAATAACCTACCGCTAAACATGCAGAAGTCTCAAATCATGCACATTGGTCGTGTGCTAAGCTTTTCTCATTCATACATCTTGGCAACAATATCCTGGAGTACACCAAAGAAGAAAAAGACCTGGGTGTCTGGATTTGCGGTAGCCTGAAAAATGGTCTACAATGCGAAGCCGTTTACAAACGCGCGTTTCAGATGCTCGGTGTGTTAAGGCGGATATTCGGACGTTTTTCCCAGAGCTGTTTTTCTCTGGTGAACACGTACATACACCAGATTATTGATTACGCTTCACAAGCCTGGACCCCATGGCTTCAAAAAGATATTTCACTATTGGATCGCATATATCACAGAGCCTCAAAGTTGGTCATTGGGCTCGAAAACCTACCATTCGCTGACCGACTAAGTAAACTGAAGCTGACGACACTTGCACAAGGGAGACTGCGAGCCGACCTCCTCCTCACATTCAAAATCCTTAACAGTGTTTCCCACCCTTTGGATATACTATTTCACTGACGAATATCCAGCAACAACCGCGGTCACAACTGCAAGTTGGAAATAACCCACTCCAATCAGAACTGCCGCAGGTATTTTTATTCTGTGCGTATTTGTTTCGCTTGGAATTCCCTGCCAGCCAATTCAGTAAGCTCAAACACTTTTTCGATATTTAAATCAAAACTGGACGATTTCCTGAGAGCCAATCCAAATTATGCCCCGAACTATTTATAATCTATCGATACCAGAATTATTTTGATTTTAAAATTTTTCTACACACATATACACATATACACTTGTACATATAGTTCAACTGCATGGTTCTTGTAAAGTAATTGCTTTTTCAACCATAAAATCTTGAATCTTGTTGTTTTTCGAAAACCCCGAATTACCTTGAATGCCGAGAAAGGGAATTCCAAAGAAATATAGCACCTACGGCACAAATAGGTGCCGGCACTTCAGACGTAAAGGGATACGGTATTTCATATGTCACTTTTTCACCGTACACTTCAAACAAGTTTCTTAGTGGATGTCCTTTGGTAGACACAATTCTCTATATCAGAATAATATAGCGGCGTATCCTTTTTGGGTAAAGTCACATAGATCCAGACGTCGTAATATTTCGGTGTACGAGGACCCATAATTAAATTCGTTCATCTCTAATATATTTTATCAAAGAGAGCAATATTGCAGCCAAGGAGCCCAGACCTCTACCGTATTCTCTAAGGGCGAAGGTAGACGTTCATTATCCTTTTTAATGTTACCAGACAGAATAAATATTTTGCTGCTGGATGTCGATATATATTCTGGCAGTGCACCGTACCCTTTAGGTTTCCACTAATGCACACTCCAAGGTCTTTTTATAACGAGCACCATGCCAAGTTTTCAGTTCCCAATCAATATGTCCAAGAAACATTCTTGCCAAGTTTCATCATCTTGTTTTTCCGTATGCTGACTGTCATATCATTCAGAGCCATCCAATCTGAGACGTTGTCCAAATCCATTTGCAAATTCTCACAGCCATCGACAGAACTGATTCGTGTCCAAAATTTCATCTCACCCGCTAACAGGAACATTTTCATGATATATTAACGGGGGTAATTCGTTTAAATCTAAGATAAAATTAAGCAGGCCGTTCACAGATTCTTTTTGGACTTCACTAATAGTTTTGAACTTTTTGAATAGCACTCCGTTTACACTAACTCGTAGACTTAACCGTGAGAGGAGTGGATTACGTATTCGTAAATGCATCAGTTTTTCCAAGAAGCAAATGGTGATTGACTCTGTCAAAAGCTTTCGAAATGTCTAAGTAACAAACTTGAATACAATAACTTCTATCCGACTCTTTCGTCCATTAATCTAACACTATGAGAAGATTCGTTAAACAAGAGCGATGAGATCGAAATCCATGCTGCGCTGGCGAAAACAAATTACGCAATTCAAAGTGTGCAACCATTATTTCCGAGACTATACGTTCCATGACCTTACCAATAACAGGTAATAGTGTGACGGGACGATAATTTGCAGCGTCAGATTGGGGGCCGCCTTTGAAACTAGGTGTAATCACGCCGGACTTCCAATCTTTTGGTACCACACCATTGAGCATATATATATATATATTGAATTAATCGCCTGTCTATCTTAGCAAGCTCAGCTCCCACCATGGCCTGTGCGATTCTTAGCCATCTTCGGGTTAGTCGTGTGAATGCGATTTAAACCTGACATCTGTTAGTACTAACACCGTTGTCGTGACGAAGCTTCTGTGTCAGAAGCGAAAAGGTACCAACAAATTACACTCTAACCGATTCATTACAAACTTTTTTCATGAGCAGTGATTTCGATATACAGTTTTTGAAAATAAATTTACATACACATTTTTTCACTAACATTTTCAACCTAGTTCATATCTAATTATTTTTACATTCCCTTCTCGAACCGCCTTGATCAAAAATGAAAAATACGATTAATTAGACGCTAATACGTATGTCCTGTGGTATTGTACAGCTAATTGATTTACCGAGAATATTGAGTACTGGTACTGAAACATCTCACTGCGAAAATTAGTCAAAATTTGGAAAATGCTTTAACACATGTCTTGCTCGATTTATAATATTTGCAAATGGTTGATTGAATACATTCGTTTGTTGCTTATTAATTACAGTTTAACTTATATTTTGATTTGTTAAACACCCATCCACAAATATTAGGCATACTTAAAAGACCAACGGGTACTGTTAAAAATTAATATGAAACAATGATGAAAGAAATTAGGCATCGAAATTGTCAAATGAAGCATGAGTAGAAGTTAAAATCATGAAGAAAACACGGGTTGTTTCTGTTCAAAATCTAGCCTCATTTGGCAAATAAAATGATGAAGTAATATCATGTAAAATAAATAATCATCTCACAGCACTTTTTTCTTTGGCTTTTTACGTTTATTCTTAACTTTTTTCATTGGCGCTGCGTCCTCAATATTTTCTTGTCTATTCGGATCGTCGGATATTTTAGTTAGGAGTTCAGGCACGGATCCTGTGCGCACATCATCAACCGACTGATGATCAAAAGCTGGTAGTTTGTCTTTTGCATAATGTTTCAACGGTGTGGAATCGCGTACGCTGTTTGGGGTGTCGGGCAAGCGATTGCTTTCTTCTTTAAGAAACGGATTACTCTCCTCGGTTTTGATATCCATAGCAGGAGGAGCTAACGTCCCGAATTCAGGTATGGCCAAATTTTGATTTTCTTGATCAGAGACATTTGCACGAGTATCAGCGTGCTCAGGACCAGGTGACTCTTCGTATGGAGCTCCAGACAACTCAAACTGACATTTATCCACTAAGTTGCTAGTTTCCTTCGTCAGACATGGACCAGGACTGCTTTTCTGCTCCGTTAGCATTGAATCATCTGCACCAAAACCAACATCGGCATCCTTCCAATCGTGTGTAGCTTGAGATCCTAAATCGTTTTTGGAATCCATGTGATTCGAAGGTGATGTGCCAAAGTAAGAACTAGGATGATTATTCCGAGAATACTTCACCTCATTTTCTTCTGTATCCAATTTTGTGACGATATGCTCAAACTGCGTACTTCTAGAATCAGTAAGTTGATTTTCATCGTGCCATGTTGAGACACCAGTTGGAGTCATTCTTCCATTAATGTCCTGGGTGCAAATAGCTTCCGTTTCTGGTAATGCTTGATTTTCTTGTAACTCGACTGGAGGAAGTTCAAAAGCAGTGCTCGTTTCACTTACAGAGACAAATTTGTTACATTCGGGGGAAGTTGCGGTCGATGGTTTAGTCGAACTCTCTTCCACAACAAAATTTCCAGAAATATTCGTTTCAGTTTCTAAGTTGAGATGGTTCTCATGAACATCCACTGCAGGCTTTTCGGGGAAAGCATGATCAACGGTACTCAGAATGTCCCCTTCCTTTTCCACATTACAACCAAGTAAACCTGTAGCTGCTAATTGTGAACTATCAACTTCACGATCCGATTTTGCTTTGTGTTGTTTTTTCTTCTTGGCCGCTTTTTTTCGCTTTGATATAAAACTGAATCCAAAGATACCAGGTCCTGAGGAACTGCTACTAGCTGAATGTGGTGGGTCTGCCTGAGATTCAACGGCGGGGGCTTTGGAATCGTTTTCTTCAGGAACAGTTACTTCTTTTTCTGAAACAGAATCAGTTTTTCTCCCAAAAAGCATTTTTGACCAGGCTTGTAAAGGATTGGAAAAAATTGAAGTTGTTTCTCGAGTGACCTTATTTTCACTGGCAAGTTCATTGTATTCTGATGAATAAGTTGCACGTTCAGGTTCTACGCGTAATACGGACTCAGGCGTTTTTGGTTGTGTGAAGTGTACTACATTGTCCGCGGTAGCATTCACAGTTTCGTGAGCTTCCACGTTTACATTAGCAAGAGTCGATTCTGTTGGAGTAGTAGGCAAACTCTGCCGGGTGGAAGAGGTCAGTTTATCTCCCAATTCCTTTTCATGCTGAGCATCCTCAATCACATCAGATTCTGGACCAGGTGCATGCGCTTCACCGTCATCAACATCAATACCCGTTGGTAGCAAAGTCTCTGAAATTCGATGCCGTTTGGAGAACAAATCGACGGATCGCACATCATATTCAGATGAAAAATAATCTGTCTGTGCCTGCTCAGCTGTTCCCAATTCTTTCTCTTCCACTTCCGCTTCAATTGTCAGCTCCTCTTTTTGAACATCGTCAACATCCACGATTTCTGTAGTTGCTTGTGTCGGCGTAGTAGGCAAACTCTGCCGAGTGGAAGAGGTCAGTTTATCTCCGAATTCCGTTTCATGCTGAGCGTCCTCAATCAAATCAGATTCTGGACCAGGTGCATGCGCTTCATCGTCATTAACATCAATACCCGTTGGTAGCAAAGTCTCTGAAATTCGATGCCGTTTGGAGAACAAATCGACGGATCGCACATCATATTCAGATGAAAAATAATCTGTTTGTGCCTGCTCAGCTGTTCCCAATTCTTTCTCTTCCACTTCCGCTTCAATGGTCAGCTCCTCTTTTTGAACATCGTCAGCATCCACGTTTTCTGTAGTTGTTTGTGTCGGCGTAGTAGGCAAACTCTGCCGAGTGGAAGAGGCCAGTTTATCTCCGAATTCCTTTTCGTGTTGAGCATCCTCAATCACATCAGATTCTGGACCAGGTGCATGCGCTTCACCGTCATCAACATCAATACCCGTTGGTAGCAAAGTCTCTGAAATTCGATGCCGTTTGGAGAACAAATCGACGGATCGCACATCATATTCAGATGAAAAATAATCTGTTTGTGCCTGCTCAGCTGTTCCCAATTCTTTCTCTTCCACTTCCGCTTCAATTGTCAGCTCCTCTTTTTGAACATCGTCAACATCCACGATTTCTGTAGTTGCTTGTGTCGGCGTAGTAGGCAAACTCTGCCGAGTGGAAGAGGTCAGTTTATCTCCGAATTCCTTTTCATGCTGAGCGTCCTCAATCACATCAGATTCTGGACCAGGTGCATGCGCTTCACCGTCATCAACATCAATACCCGTTGGTAGCAAAGTCTCTGAAATTCGATGCCGTTTGGAGAACAAATCGACGGATCGCACATCATATTCAGATGAAAAATAATCTGTTGTGCCTGCTCAGCTGTTCCCAATTCTTTCTCTTCCACTTCCGCTTCAATTGTCAGCTCCTCTTTTTGAACATCGTCAACATCCACGATTTCTGTAGTTGTTGTGTCGGCGTAGTAGGCAAACTCTGCCGAGTGGAAGAGGTCAGTTTATCTCCGAATTCCTTTCATGCTGAGCGTCCTCAATCAAATCAGATTCTGGACCAGGTGCATGCGCTTCACCGTCATCAACATCAATACCCGTTGGTAGCAAAGTCTCTGAAATTCGATGTCGTTTGGAGAACAAATCGACGGATCGCACATCATATTCAGATGAAAAATAATCTGTTTGTGCCTGCTCAGCTGTTCCCAATTCTTTCTCTTCCACTTCCGCTTCAATTGTCAGCTCCTCTTTTTGAACATCGTCAACATCCACGATTTCTGTAGTTGCTTGTGTCGGCGTAGTAGGCAAACTCTGCCGAGTGGAAGAGGTCAGTTTATCTCCGAATTCCTTTTCATGCTGAGCGTCCTCAATCAATCAGATTCTGGACCAGGTGCATGCGCTTCACCGTCATCAACATCAATACCCGTTGGTAGCAAAGTCTCTGAAATTCGATGTCGTTTGGAGAACAAATCGACGGATCGCACATCATATTCAGATGAAAAATAATCTGTTTGTGCCTGCTCAGCTGTTCCCAATTCTTTCTCTTCCACTTCCGCTTCAATTGTCAGCTCCTCTTTTTGAACATCGTCAACATCCACGATTTCTGTAGTTGCTTGTGTCGGCGTAGTAGGCAAACTCTGCCGAGTGGAAGAGGTCAGTTTATCTCCGAATTCCTTTTCATGCTGAGCGTCCTCAATCACATCAGATTCTGGACCAGGTGCATGCGCTTCACCGTCATCAACATCAATACCCGTTGGTAGCAAAGTCTCTGAAATTCGATGTTTGGAGAACAAATCGACGGATCGCACATCATATTCAGATGAAAAATAATCTGTTGTGCCTGCTCAGCTGTTCCCAATTCTTTCTCTTCCACTTCCGCTTCAATTGTCAGCTCCTCTTTTTGAACATCGTCAACATCCACGATTTCTGTAGTTGCTTGTGTCGGCGTAGTAGGCAAACTCTGCCGAGTGGAAGAGGTCAGTTTATCTCCGAATTCCTTTCATGCTGAGCGTCCTCAATCAAATCAGATTCTGGACCAGGTGCATGCGCTTCACGTCATTAACATCAATACCCGTTGGTAGCAAAGTCTCTGAAATTCGATGCCGTTTGGAGAACAAATCGACGGATCGCACATCATATTCAGATGAAAAATAATCTGTTTGTGCCTGCTCAGCTGTTCCCAATTCTTTCTCTTCCACTTCCGCTTCAATTGTCAGCTCCTCTTTTTGAACATCGTCAACATCCACGATTTCTGTAGTTGCTTGTGTCGGCGTAGTAGGCAAACTCTGCCGAGTGGAAGAGGTCAGTTTATTTTCGAATTCCGTTCCATATTGAGCATCCTCAATCACACCAGATTCTTGGCTAGGTGCATGCGCTTCATCGTCATCAATGTCAATACCCCTCGGTGGCAAAGTATCTGAAATTCGATGCCGTTTAGAGAACAAATCGACAGAGTGTGTATGGTTGCCTGACGATAAGTGTTCTATAGGCGTTAATGTAGCTTGTTTATCTATCGTTTCTGTTCCAGATGCAGTAATTTCCAATTTGGCATTCCCAATTTGATGATCGAGAGTTACTCTGGACCAATCACATAGCGGAGACAATGCAGTTTCTTCCGGTTTTGAAGTTGTAGCTAAATCACCATTCACCCTTTCTGCTTGTTCCAACGAGGAATAGATTTTTTCGAATATACCGGTTGAATGCTGATCTGGCGAAATGTCATGAACACTCGATTCAACATTATCGAAGACGTTGCCCATAGTTTGAGGAGGAAGATTGAATGAAAATCTATCATCACCTATCGCGTCAGATGTTAAGATAACATCAGGAATTGTCTTGGGCTCCAAAGTGGTCAAAATACTTTCGTGCCCAAATGGAATAGGTTCAACAAACTTCATATCAGACCAAGTTTGCGCTTCTTTTGTTGAGTCTTGGAGCGTAGGTTTAAGATCTGTTTCAGGGAAAGTCGAGCTAAGGTAAGCAGCCGGATATAATGGTTCTTCAGCCAAGTATGCAGTATTGAACTTCTGATCAATGTTTGCCACATTGTTGTCAGGAGCGACTGAGCACAGTCCAAACGAATCACCTTCAACTTCCTTCTCTTTTGCTGGGAATTCCTGCTTTTGAGTTGATTCAAAAAGTGATTCAGAAATTTCTTTTTCTACCACTGATCTAATTAATGAGGTATCATCTAATTGCGGAGCGACTATCGGCTCTTTTTGTGATAACCGTTTTGCTCCAAGTTTCCCACGTTTTTTCTTTTTTGAGGGTTTTGAGAATTCCGTTGAATCTTTTAGGAACGACAAACCTCCTTTCGATGATACACTTTCAGGAGATTTCGGGAGGTTAGAAAACAAAACCGGACTTTCTGTTTGCAATAAACTTGTTGATTGAACCACATCATCTTTTTCCAACGGGGAAGAATGAGAAATAAATGGCCCGAAGTCAGAGGTAGATGATAAGTTTTCCTCACTCAGATGTTTTTCTTGAGGCATAGGTGTGGTAGAGTTTACCTGCTCGAAACTTGAACTGGTTTCACCATCCTGTACAATAGGAGCTGATGGCTGGTCTCCATGAAATGTATGACCAGTGCTTATCAACGGCATGCTGGCATTCTTCTCGAGTTCGGTTGATAGTTGTCTACAATAGTCATCGAAACCAATTTTGTAATCATTACTCTCAAGCGTTTGACGATTATGATCTGGTGATTCAGGGCCAGCTTCTTTTAGCTCCGCGTCGATAATCGTGAGGTCTTCCTCCGAATGGTGAACGACACCAGGCAGATCAATCCCAGGTAAGTTCTCAGATTTTAATTCACTTGATATTTTCTCTTCACAAGGAACTGAATGCACCAAGTTTCCTTCCGATTCTGAATATTTATCTATGTTTGAGAGGGATCGATGTAAGGAAAATGATAGATCGCTAGTCGATGAAGGACTAATACTCTCTTTTGCCTTAGATTTTGCATTCTTTTTCTTTTTTCCAACCTTGACTACCCCTGTTTGTTCTTCATTAAAGACGAATCGTTTAGACGAAGAAGTGCTAGTAGCTGAACGAGGGCTATCTTTGCTGGGCGATTCTGAGATGACCGAGAAAACTCCATCCTTTTGGTCAGGTTCTTTTGATGAAATCTCGGGTATATTTGTATCTTTTTCTTCGTAGATCACATGCGATTGATTATCATCAGATAATTCATTTTTAATTGAATTCTCTGCCTCGTTAGGGGTTTCCTTTTCATTTATATCTTCGTTTGAAAGCGTAAAAGCTTTCTCGCTGCTAGCAGAAAGAGGTTGATCAGTACTTTCAATTTGGCCTAAAACTGCGTTTTCAGGTAAGTGTACAGAGTTATCACACTCATTTTTCGGCCAAGTGTCCCATGAGTTTTTAATCTGTGATGGTGACTTCAGAGTTTCTGAAAATGAATTCATTTGAATATTTTCCGGTTCATGCAACAAAATATCAGATGGTTTATATGTCGTCTCAGATTTGAAATTAGACTCTTCATTCAGCGAAGATGATACTTCATTTGCACCGGGTTTTGCCCGTCCTTTCTTTTTAGAGGATTTCCCTTTTTTATTACTGCGCTTTAAATGTCCGATTGTCTTCGGAGAACCAGTGCTATCATTTTCCAATACAGGAGCATCTATGAACTGAGGCTCAGCTTGAGGATCTTCACTATCGTTTCGTGACCAATTTCCCCAAGACATGACGGTGGGAGGTTCCAATTCTTTGGTTGGTTCTAAGAATGTGTGATCTTCTAGCCCCCGATTGAACGAAGATTCAGTTTTCACCTCGTCCCGAAAGCTTTCAAACTCAGGCTCAACAGTGGTGACAAAGTTATCTTTAGTATTCAATGTCTCCGATTCCTGATCCGACCGAACGACTTGTTGAGATGGCAACATTTCTTGAACATCCATATTAGTAGAAAATTTCGACAACTCAGGGACGCAACTTTGATCAGCTAACTTTGCAAGGACACTAGGCCATTCTTTTTCTGATGTCTCATCTGGCAAAACTTCGAAATGTGATTCCTTCTTTTTATGTTTTTTGTCAGTCTTTTGCGGTTCGCTGGGCCACCCATCACCAACAAACAACCCATGATACGGAATCTCCTTCTTCTTATCACTGACTGAAGTTATTTCCGAACCGTCTTTCGTTTTGAAATCACTCAGTATCTCGGTAGAAGTAGACTTGAGGTCACAGGAGTTCTCTGTTTGTAAATCAGCTGAGGATACTGACTCAACAGTGGCTCTGCTGGTTGTGTTATCCTCTTGATCAGCTTCATAACCAGCGGAGAGCTGTCCATCTTCTTCTTTAACGTTTGAAGTAAGAGATTTCTCAATCGATAAGTGCTTTTCAACTTTGGCGCGAGTTCTAAGTGCTTGAAAGTGTCTTTGGATAGCTTTGCTACATTCATCCCAAGTACGCGGCAAATGACGAACTTCGGATGTGATAGATTTAAGTCCAACATCTGAATTCTCTACAGCTTCAACGTGGTTAACTTCTTTCGTTGATGGCGGTTCAGTCTCATGTAATTTGGTAACAGACTCATTCTTGATGTCTTCGGGCTCAGCGGTTTCGGTTGCACTGGACCAGGTTTCCGCATCCCGTTCTAATCCTTTGGTTACACCTTCCATATCTTCAGGAAGACTTTGCCATTCATCCGTTCCATTGAGGCTTTCTTCTTCATTGGAAACGACGCGATTTGTCGGAGTACTGGGCAATATGTCATGTTCATCGATCGCTTTCTCCAATTCACCATCTTTCACCAATCCAGCTGAAAGAAAAACGGATAGATTACTTGAATGAATGCCAGTCAAAAATATCACGTGATGGAACTGATCTAATTTTACTACGAGTTGAACCAAATTATTGGTACAATTCAGGCAAGTTCAATCCTTAAAATCTGTTTATAATTTTTGTTAGAACAAGTACAAAGCAAGTATCGATAACATACACCAACACCGAATTAAAAAACTGAGTTTAGCTGGATCACACCAAGCAATTGAAAATAATTAAGTTCATAGCGAGCTTGTCAATTTGTCCTGTGAATATTCATAGTCAATAAGTAATAAATATAACAATAATAAATATTCTGTTTCTCCAAGAGGAATGCCACTGCCAGAAATGCAAATCTAACTAAAATAGTTGAACACTTTTCATCAAGCCTTGTGTGTATATAATTTCCCCTTCAGTTTATAGCAGCGAAACATAAAAACAATTTTAATGAAATTCGCTTTTAACACGTCAATGCACGACATCGAAGTTAAGTTTGTATTTACTAGCCCGCGTTTGAACCACAGCAACTGGATATATTTATGCTTAGTAATTCCACCCTACAACCCGCTTATATAACTTAATTAATCAACGTCACACGATATTCATCCTAACGAATAATTTTCTATTTATTTTGAATAATACTGTGTTGACTCCAGTTTACTGAAATGCCGTAGTGATTACTTCTTACACACGCATACCTGGAAAAAACAAATTACCCAAACATATTTCCAGTCGAAACTTCCTACCTCCATTACTTTTACTTCTCCTTTGAAGCACATAGACACAAATATTTTTTTCTGTCTACGAAAACTGTCGATATTCCAAACGCCTCAATTATATATATTTTGTCCTTATACGATTATCCTATGGTGTTGTACATCTATAAGCTTTTTATACCATAAATCCTCCAATCTTGAATTCATGCACTAGATGCAGCATACAGAAGTCAACCATACCTAAACCCATGAGCAATACGAAATGTGAAGGCTCTGCACGGGAAGTAAAGATGAGAACAAAACATTATTTAAGTCGAAACCGAATAGTTGACCAAAGTATTTTAGTCTAGTTATCACCATTCCTTATATTCGTAATCATTCATCAGCATAGGCAACATGCCAGAGATCATGTTCTGTCGTCCAAAATACCCACTTTCATTGGCAATACCAGAATACAGAAGGTAAACTTTGGATGTAAAACCAAGGGATACAGTGAAATATTATTAACCCGGGATTTTCATTGACGATCTGACAGATATTTCATTTTAGATTCGTAAACATGCTAGTATAATAAGCCCGTTAGTTTCGATTTAGATTATTGTTTTCTGCGCAGAATAGCCAAATTACGTAAACCATCGACTGAAATGCGAGATACGGTAAACCAATGAAGGACAAACAAAAATTTAAGTGGCCGAGACTCACACATCATTGAAAATGAGTTTTGAAGTGAATTGTGGGACATGAAGTATTCCGTAAATACATTTCTTACCCGTTGCATCATGATGTACATCAAGTAACACGAATAAACATTAGAGAGCATTTTGACAGCGTGCTCCTCAACGTATGACTAACACTGCACAGCAAACTAAGATGAGGCTTACAACAATTTGCAATCGGGCTTCTTGATGCTTAGGTTGAAAGAAATCTAGTGAAACAATCTCACAATTCACTATTACAATCGACATAAGAGTACCTTTTCACACAAAATTTAAGTGATACACGTGCAACGACGGCTAATAACCGCTACTAGGTAATGTGACACCGTTTTAAAATGACACAATGTGACTAAATAGCTTTTTGCTACATTCACATGATGCTACCATTTAAAAGGGTAGAAAACGAAAAGTAATAGTTCATGAGAAACATGCAGTAAAAGTATATAGGCAAAGCAAACTTTATATAAAATTGGTTGGGTGAAAATGAGAAAAAGCGAGCAAAATAATCGAAAAGCTAGTCTTGCACATTAAATAACACCGGGAGTTAACAAGGATATACTTAAATGCCACTGTATACAATATGGCTGAAATAGTGATTACGTTTTGTATACTCGTAAGCACAGTTTCGCCATCACACAAAACTGTGATCTTGATCTCGATCTTAATGGCCTCCCGGATGAGCGCAAGCATTGCGAAAGCAATCGTGTGACGGCTGAGAAAAATTAAACGTAACTTGGAACTAATTGTATGTGAGCGTTCCCGAATGTTCTAAGGAATGATGCTTAGATTAAAACTCGCATTCTCACCGCCGTTCATCTCGTTGTCTAGCTGATCACGCGCTTGCATCAGTCTCGTCCAGGTTGAAGACTTTATCTGCAGATAACTGCCTGAGTAAGGGCCGGAGAACCTGCTGCTGCCAATCAATAAGGGATTGGGAATCCACCGCTCCAGCTTCGCCCTACACTGTCTTGAATGTGACGACATTGCGCTTCTTGAAGCTGTCTAGCCAACCGTCGCTCGCCATGAAGTCTGGGATGTGCATCAGCTCGGCCAGGTTTATCGCCTTCTCCTTGATCAGATCGCCGCTGACAGGCAGATTCAGTCCTCTTGCTTGCTTCAGCCACATCAGCACTCACTCCTCAAGCTTCGGGTCTTGAGGCTGCGTCAGCTTTATGCGCTTCGATGGAACTCCAGCTTTGATTGCAGCTTCAATTGCATCCTTCTTGCTGAGAATGCCCTTCACGGTGGTTCTCTTAACTTCGACGCCTATTTCTTGCTAATCCCCCTCGCCAACTTGAGCTGATTCGGCTCCTTCTTCGTAGCATCGATGATCTCGAACTTCTCCTTCAGCGTAAAGTCGGTTTGCTTGCGTTTCTGAGCGGGCATTATGGGCTGAATAGTTTGAAAAATAACGATGTCACTGTTGTGAGTGTCTTAGTGCGCGCGCTTCGTGGGTCTATCTATCGATACTTAAAGCAAGAGTAGGAAAGAGGCTTGCCGTTGTGCATGAGATGATTGGCTTGTTTTAGCTGGCGTCAGGGAGAAACATCGCGCGTTTGACCTTGAAACAGGCTGACTATATGCGTAAAATGCGCAAAAATGCACTTTTAAATAGTCACAAAATAGTGGCATAGTAGCGAGAGTAGGGAGTGGCATAGTAAATTTATTTTGTATTGAATTTTGTCGGGACCGAGCAAAAGTGGCATAGTACCGAGATTTGAGTGTATCTGTGTTTTATAAGCCTACGTATAAGCTTGATGGATACAAATATAATAATAGTCATTGCCCAACAACAGATCTAGGCTGAATTTCTGTACAACAGAATTTAGAAAACATTCGGATAACGAGTATTTGTGGATATAAAAAGGTTCAAGTTCACCTAGTGCTAAAATGCCTGTCAGTAAGCAATCTTATAAACCCTTATCCTGTGACACAAAATGTTTTAATGTCACGAAAATCAATAAGACTCCACTCATTTGGACAGGAGTCGTATTTATTTAAAGTAGTGAACAATGTGTACCAAAAGTTTTCAACTAAATAGCAGGATGTAAATCTTTGAACAGAGCAGCCAGTGCAGAAATCCATGACGAATATTTACTTGGAAGAAATTCCAAACTTCCTCATGGTGCACATGAGTTATGTATTATCGATCAAATAATACCGGATTAAAAATATGTCACATAATAAAATACGCTGCAGCAATACCTAGTAAGGTTTCCAGCCAACTATTAGGTGGATCTTTTGGACCCCAACCAAGCAAACGGAGCCTAGCGCTACGGTGTTTCTTCATGCCAACGCGCAACATCATGGACTAGCCACCCGGTCGTTTCTCCCACGCTCTGCGAATAAGGCGCGGTATGGCAAACGTTAAGGAGACAATCTTAAAACACGTCCAAAACGAGCAGGCATCAGCGTTTCTCCCAGTCCGTGGCCACTTGGTCCTAACACTTGCTTGCAGACATATATATTTGTAACGCGATGCTGCCACCAAATGCGTGCAATCATACGCAGGCAAAGTGTCAAAAACAGAAAGCCGACGGACATCTTCCGCTCGGGTAGACCAGGTTTCGCAGCCATAAAGTAATGTAGCACGCACCACTGCGTTGTACACTCGCTTTCGGTATGGAGTGAAACATCGCGTCGACGCCCCAAGTGGCGAAAGTTAGCAAACGCTACACCCGCTTTACGAACACGTGAAATCTCGTCCTCGACACAACCGCCAGCAGATTCAAGAAGGTAAAAAAGCTGCCGATCAATTCAAGATTGGCATCGCACACAGTTGAGTTTGGAAGAGAGCCGCTTCAGTCTTGGGTAAGTGTTTTACACTTGTTAGGTGCAAAGCACATGCCATACCTTGAAGCTTCAAGTGCCAGGCGGTTCAGGGCTTGTTTCATTATATGAGGATCATCTCCCGGAAGTGCAATGTAAGATCGGTAGCTCTCTCACCCGGCAGAAGTTCACCACCTGCGCCCACCAGACCAGTTAAAGCTTTCCCCAGGACATCGTTGGATGAATATCTAAATTGTACAGGTCTAGGGAACAATTAGGCAAGACACAGACCAAATTTACGGTACACATTATACAAGAAAAATGAGATTATAAATCGGAAGATTGGCGTTAAGCTGACACTTTATGGACAGTTACCAAAATTAGTGTGCGAAGTTCATCAGCCGATTCTGACAGGCTCGCTATTTTATTTATTCGCTCAATTTTAATTCAATTGCTATAAAAATTAGAAAAACCACTTTACCCTCTAGTTATTCACCAGATATTAGAGACCATACTCTAGACACGCGAGTGGTTTATCGCTTCATTCATTCACGATGTTTATTAATTATCATTCGACTACCTATCAAGGTTCAGGCTAGGAACACAAAATGAAAACAGATTAGATATCGAAACCACGGTGTCCAAACGAACCACAATTTCGAAACGGAATCAGCGATTGCGAATTAAGGACCGAAACTATTATGAATCTTGTAATACGCGGATTCCCGCACTCAAAATTCATTATCCCAACACATTTCTTTGGTCGCTCTTAAAATGAATTTTGGGTCTTGACCATCGACAAAGAAGCGTCTCTACGTTAGTCAACTATTACACGCGGAAGTAACGAAACAAAGAGCGCCAATGACACTATGCTGTACTTGATATTGTTAAAAAATTCACCAGTTCGGGTATCATATTACTTTATTAGTTTCATGTATTTCGATTGATGCTTATACGTAGGTGAACAGATTTGAAAAAATCTTGCCCGCACTGTGAACTTAACGGCAGTTCGAAAATTTCGATCTCCACCGACAGATGCAAACTAACGTGCCGTAAAACGACTTTGGGCGTCTCAACACAGAATAAACTCGATCAAAGAAGCTGTTTGTGGAGATCACTATTAGCTATCCCAATCCAAACATCCTTGAATGAAGCTTAAAACACTGCCTAAATTCGAAACGGATGCTGATTTTTTTAATACCGTCAAATACCGAAATTATAATGTGCTGCTACGATTAAATACGGATGCTTTTCATGTGATGACAAGTATCCCAGTACTCACAACACAATACCCAGGCGTAAGATAGGGTGCTGACAGTCACTGAAAAAGTGTTGACAGTATAATGTCCTGTCCTGAGACCTAGACTGCTATTAAAACCGGAATCGAACATAATAATGTGATGGAAAATGACTTAGCTATGGCTATTTATATTAACGATGACCAGTTTGAGTGGAAACGAACTGCAAACGTAACGGATCTAGTATATGCATGCAGTTCCAATGACCAGTTTCGTGCTGTTTGCAGGTAAGGACAGTGCGATTAGGATACGCATGCCTGATCAGTGCAAACCGCAGGAACCAGGCCGTGGGGTGTGATGGAAATGCTTGTAAATACGGATTTTTTGTTTCAAGCCCATGGGTTTAACCACATCCACATGTGATTGAACAAGTTGGTCATGCCAACCATATTCAACAGTGCCTTACAAGATCAAATTCAGTAACCGATCTAGATTTTGATAAACAAACTATATTAAAGCATGACTAGAGATCGGAAAACGGTATGTATGTATTATGAAATCACAAGCCTGATCCATGCTAAGTGCCGCAAAGTCAGAGATTGCACGTGGGCTAAGATACTGTCAGGTTGCCCGGGCCTAGACAGATATGAGGGGGGAATAGAAATGGTAGTGAGACTCCAGTGTGTTTCAGCATGCTGCTTACTACCGTTAGCCAATAAATTTACCATGGAAAACGGTAAGCTTGGTTAAACAGTGAAAGATTACCAAAAAACGACAATGACCATGATGCACAAGGAACCACCGGATAAGTGATTACGAAATCGAACACCCGAAATATATTTCTAATTGAATGAATAGGAAAAGCATAAGGGTCAACACAATTGGCAAGTGAACACCGCTGGGTGAAAATGTAAAGCATGCAAGGTGGGAAGAATAGAGAATAACTTTCCGCCAGGTTTAACGGATGGCGAAAGTGGTTAGAATATGCAAAACCAAACCACACAAGATGGCAACAAAGACCGAGACAACAAGGCAAACCAAAATTTAAGAATTGTATTAGGGAAATGACGATGGAAGGTTATATAGGTAAAACCGGGATGAGTTGGTTTCATGGCCAAACAACAGGAACAAATGAACCCAACACAAGGCGTCTATTGTTTACCGGTTTCTTGTTGTTCGAAAATTGGGTATTTGCTTTGCGCCTCTTCCCATGTCACAACGCCATTTGCAAGGTCATTGACTAACGACGGTAGATCATCAAGCTGGAATGGGTAAAGAAATTTAAGAAGTGCAGCACAATCTAAAATGAAACTTATTAGAAACCAAGTAATCTATGTCACGCAGACCGAAAGTGAGCGTTGAAACCGGCATTGATGAACAGCTGCATTCAGCACGGAGTAACCACATAAACGCTCGACGAGATTACGTTGCTAACACCTATTATTCAACAGCTCCGGGAAAGCCTCAATAGCGACGAAATGTTATCCTATGGTCTAGTAAGTAATGGAGTCAGATTATGACAAACTGCAAGGCAGTGAAGATGTGGTGATGATGAATTAATACATTGGCGCGTAGGCAATCAGCACCCGGCTACGTAACAATTCATCTTCACTCTGCATCAAAATCGCATGTACGAAACTACAGAAACAAGCAGCTTTTTACGCGCATTTGCATATTTTGCTTTTAGGCTTTACTTATCTGCTTTTCCTGTCTTATGCTGCTTGGCGCTTTGCCTGGCTCCAGACGTGTGCTCTATCATACTGACGATGAGATCTTGAATAGAAGTAGAATTGAGCCAACCTTACATAAAATGAAACACAAAGGAACACAACGCAGTTACTGTGTTGTTCGCTAGGCACAAATGAACAGCATAGAATTTATTGAAATAATAATAATAGATAAAACGGAAGCAAAACATATCTCATGCACGGGCCACCGTTGGTGAGCTGCACGCTGAAACACGCTTTAGTCTCACTACTATTTCCACTTTTCTTTTCTTTTTCATATCTGGCTAGACCGAGGCAACTTGAGAGTATCTTAGCTCACGTGTAGTTTACGACTGTGCTGCGCTTTGCACGGATCAAGCTTGTGCTTTCATACATGCATACACGTGATTGAGAAATGACTATTGCACTACACGTCATTCAAAGGAAAGCAAAGTAGAAATTTGCATTGAAACGTTTGTTGATAAAAAAAACCACACGTACTGGTACGCGAATCTGTTTCATACTATCACGTTCTCGCAAAGTTGCCGAAGCAGGAGATTGATTGACGGTATCAAAATCGATTGTTATGCCATAGGGGATAGCAATTTGATCAGTGCGAGCGTAACGTCGACCTATGGACCCACTGCTCTCGTCAACACGATGGCTAACACCTTGCCGTGTTAGTGCAGCGGCTAAAAAGCAGAATACATTATATAATGACAACTAGGCGTCGTTCGAAGAACGTGCGTTAAATTGAATGAGCCAAGCTATGAGATTTATAGCTTCAGCGTCGTGCGAAGCACGGTTGTAATACAAAATATGAGTTGGAGACAGATTTGAAATCAGAAAGTACACCATTGGCAGGTTGAAAAAAAGCCGCTGCAAAGAATTACGAACGCTCTCAACATATTCACACAATTAACAAATATACGAAAAACAAGAGTTGAACAAAATGACTGTACCCAAAGAGTAACTTCAAAGCTCAAATATAAACTGTTAAACAAATCGATGCACAAGATTTATGAAAACCGCAACCAGAAAATAAAACAAGAACAGCTGATCGATTGACCGCCAAGCCTAAACCAAAGTGCAAGAGATCGATGATAGACAAATACAGATTGATAATCGATAAACGAAGAGATTTAGAAGGAATAGACTAAATCCGCAAACCACCAAGTGAAAATACACAATGTTGTACTCACACAAGCGTTGCACATAAGGAACGAAGTCCGGGTGACTTGATAAGGGGAGCACAGAGCATTTGTATGGAGCCAGGATGGAGGGAACCGACAGATACTGATTAAAGAAGAAATAAAACCATACCATAACAAGCGTTTCTAACAAAATTTCTCACAAACATAAACCATTTCTAAAAAACGCAATGAGACCAGATTTATCACTATGGGAACAGAAACAAAAATCGGTCATAAAATATAGCATCAAAGTTACAGTAAGATCATAAAATGTTCAACTCCAGGAAGTCGGATTAATATAAATGCCACAAAAATGCAGCAATAACGAAGTTAAGAACACTAAGCTGGCTACTGACGCAAAACCCAGACAACAAAACGAGCAGTTCTATATTGGCAATACTGTAATAAGCGGAAACAAACAAACTTTAGAAATAGTTCCATCAGAAATACAAGACCAAGAATGCAACCAACAGGAGTATCGCAATTGCAGTTATTAAAATAAAAGTGAAAACAATCCGGAAAAATAATTTGTTTAGAATTCGACACACAAGAACAGTCTTTGAATCTAGGGAGCGCTACAGTCAATCTTCACATGCATCCAGACGAAATGGATGAGCTATAATTTATGCAAAATGGTAACGATCAACTAACCACCATCGTCTAAATTCACGATAATGAAGAATAAGAATTTCAAATAGAGTATTGAACGACCCTGAGAAGGGCCGGTCAATACGCATAACCCACGAAGAGAATGTGTTCTGGCATCTACGCGAAAATCAGCGGTAGTCGAACTGAATCACGTGAGGCGCATACCATTGGTAAGACCAAACGAGGTTTAGCTTATAAGTGCAAGAGGTTCAATTCTAAAACATTAGGCGTCGGTAGAATGTGATTGATGGCACATTAACGTAAATATCAGCGAAAGTAAGGCATGGAGGAGGGGTGTTGGTAATAGCGGGTGACGGAAAATACGCTTGGTGATTAAAGTAGGGTCCGGGTACTTATCGTAAATCGGCTCCCGAAATGAGAACGGAAAGCACTCTAAATATAAAACACATTTGCATGCATCTCCTTCACACAAAACACCCCACGACCGGTTTCGTGCTGTTTGCACTCATCAGGTAGGGACAGTAGGATCAGGATCCGCATGCGCTCTCGTTCGCAATGAGTATGCAAAACGCGGGGTAACGGTTTGATTTGTTTAGTGGGTATGGGAGACTTACCGTGCGTTGTTCGTCACCATCCCTGACACGGAATGAATGCTCGAACACAGCATAAAGAATACGTCCGATACCGAAAGAGGGTTCAATTACATTTGGTACAATTTCTTCGACTATTGAGGTAAAAAAGCATGACAAATAAAAAAGTGAATATAATGATGTTAATACATGCGTGTATGAAATCACAAGCTCAGAATAGAGAATAACACCGCATTTATAAACCATACCTAAGATAAAACACTACCGGGCTGTTCAGGCTTCGACAGATATGCAAGAATGAGATAACGGGAACCAAAATTTAGTGTGTTCTCGGGTGCGGCTCATTAAGTGTAGCAATCACTGTTGGCCTCCTCCGGTCGATGTCGACCATGGCTTTACATCGCAAGTGCATCACGAGTTGATGCTTCACAGCCTTTCAATGATTAAACAGTGCGTTTCGGGAGTAAAAATATCTCCGCAGCGCACAAAGCGATAGACGACCGATGATATTTGCACGCTGTCGGCGTGATCTATGTTCAGCGCCCGAGTGCAGTGCCTGCTATTTGCAAGCTTGAAGTTGATAAGGGATGGTGGCAACGAAACTGTAGCATGATCACGGGTGCGGTTCATTCCTGGTGTCTTAAGGGTAAGCGCAGAAATTAAGGTGGGCGGTACCTTCTCTGCGCAATGGCGTATGTACGTAGGAGCTAACAGTCAGGGGTCGCGAAGAACAGAAAGATTCGCCCTGGGTACATAGTTGGTATATGTAGATAAAATCACAAGCCGGGATTCAGAGTACCGCACAGACAGAGACGGCGCGTGGATTAAAATACTACCAGGTTTTTCGGGACTAAAGATATATAAAAGAAAATACACATAGGAACATGTCGGTTTTGGGTACGAGACGGATGCCCACTTATTGAAATGTTTGCCGCCTCAACGACGGAATGAGTAGCCGCCGTGGACAGATAAACACAAGTCCACCAAAAAGCTACTCGTACAGAAAATAGTTTGCAGAGCAAGGCGAAAGGGTGATGCAGGCATAAAATAATGCGCTATAAAACATAGCGCCTGACAATAGACTATTAAAGTGCAAGTCAAGTCGGCCGATTTACTTACCATGCATTTTCACTTCGTTTTCTTTGATTTTAACCATTGTTGAGTCGAGTTCGAAAGACTGATCTTCAATCGTCAATTGGGCCTTGCTAGAAAATCATAAACGACAACCGATCAATGAATAATTGAGTAAAGGTAATTTTGTTAGTATATCATGGGAAGTTCATGAAAACATTTAAAAGCACATAAAAATTACAGTCAGACTGAATGTTCGACCATGTGTTCCATTTCCCCAAGAATAAAAGCATCCGTTCCGAGGATTGCTGCATCGCGATCGTGAGGGAATAGAATAGAGAATGGCCTCTGTGGAACAGGTATATAACGCTTATCATATTGGTCAGTACCCCAAAGTATACCGAATAAGAGTTCGATTTAGCTTACTACATACAGCATGTACGTTCTTGAATCGATACCTGCTAAACACTTATTCACATGACTTTACAGTCCGATTCAGGAGAAACAACCTCTTGACAACGTTCACGGCGACAAGCATTGCTCAGTAGTTCGGCGGCGTGAACTTCATTCTCTAGCCGATAGCAACAACAGCTCTTCCCAAGCTTTGCATTATTCCTCCAAAAACTAGTTTTTCCTATCTTGTAGCGGTAAAGCGTTGGAACTTTGATATCCTTTTAACAAACGTATTTGTGCAACAGATGCGACCTATCCAAATGTTGACTTCTTGATTTCAAACCACCATAGAGTAGTAAAGTAGAAAGAATATGACAGTTTAACATTCTACAGACAAGACACATCTAGGGCACGTGATGCTATTACATTAGTGGCCACATGCTATTTAGACTAGCTTAAAGAGCACTTTGGAATTCGGTAAGTTGTTCAGACGCGATAGAAGGAAACGCGAATGAAGTTCCGTAAATTAAAAGCATTCAGCTCCCATCCATCCCTTGGTTGGATTATCCGTAGCACAATGTTAGTTAGTTGAAATTGAATTGAGCCGTATTTTTACACAACGATTGTACAAGCAACCAGCAAATCTTAATTGATCAAATAAAGTTTGATAGCTCAACGTGTATAACACGAGAAAAATGTCTCGTTGCATTACAACAATCTAACTTAATAGTTGACCGCCACCACCTCTCACTGGTTAAAATAAGTATTTGCACCATTATATCCAGGAGCACCTCAGATGTTTACCGGTTTGAATGTGAAATCCGCAATGTGGACGTAGTGTTGCCGCTGAGCAAAAGCAGCTAACCAATGTCAAAAAGTAAGTGTATTTAATATAGGTCATGGTTTGTTACAGTGAAACGATATTATTAAGAATACACGCATGCGCTTCTAAAGAGGCTAATAAAGTCGCATGGCTAAAATGAAACATACCCAGTACTGGATAATTGTGCATCCATTTCTTCTTTTTCTTCAAGTGATAAATAAGATAATCTTTCAATAATAGCTTTGGCTTCACCACGGAATGCCTTGCCAAGAGCCTGTTTGTTTGGCACACATTCTCGCGTTTTAACGAGACGCTGGAACGAAAACGCAAAAGCGCTATAAGTGGTGAATGAGATTAAAAAAACATTTTGACACAAAATACGTCCTGTCTCAGGAAGAAGAGACAATGAACAATGCACCACAGAGCATTCATCTCGATATGAATCACCAACATAGTAGAGGTTGAAATTTTTTAGCTACCTGTCTCTTGTGAAGGTATGCATGTCAGTAACAGCTCAAAAACCTGAATTCAGGCGATGATTGTGTTAGAGATTTAATAATTTTTTGGTTGTCCGAAAATAGACAAAATGACAAAGGAGCGGGTTGGTAGTTTATCCTCAGTGATGACACTTTGTCTGGCTCCAGACTTGTGCTTCATGATGATGATGATGATGAACGATGGTAAAGCAACACAATACAAGCTCTATGGTATAAGTATTCTAAATAGCTGTAAATAACATGATTGACCACCAATCAAATAATAAATGGACATAAAATATCGTCAGGATGGCCAAGTCAAAACAGATGTATAACAAATCCATGATGCAGTGAGACTACAGGATGCCAATACATGCACCACAATACTAGTAGGAAACAACTTAGCAAGCAGAATGGATAGTGTTTCGATGAAGAAAATATGCGAGAAATCAGTGAAATAAAAATAAAAAGGACCTAGTTGAACTGGAAACGAAAATGAAATTATTAAGGCCGCTATTATTTTCCACCAACAACAAAGGTAAATCTAAGGAAATAATATCGGGGAGTTAAGATGCTGTACAACATTGAAAGGCTACTTTAAAATATGGAAATCGATTCACGTTTCCCAGCGAAGCAGTGATAATCGAACACAAATGAAAAATAACCATTATGAAATTTAAAGCACGTACTGGTTCTGGTAAACGTTTTTCTGCAACCAAACGGGCTCCTGTTGCCTTTGCATGCTGCGTTAAATCATAACAGCTTCGGTCTGCGCAGCCTACACATTCAATCCATCCATAGCTAGTTTGACATTCCGCATCCCAGCAATCGCAGGCATAATGAGCCATTTCGTTGGAAAGGTGCTGTCGGAAGCGTAATCGATTCTCGTCCACGCCAATCATCAGCAAAAACTGATATATACGAGCCATGAAATAACCGAGTGTTTCGTTTGCTACAATGCGCTGAAAAGAAAAGCGAGGCTGAATTGAGTACGGTAGCAACAAAGCACGGAATGCGAATCTGTCGAATTCAGTGACACCTCGATAAGTTGATGATCTCACATAAAGTATGGTATGAAAGCACAAGCCTGATCCAGGCAAAGTGCCGCACAGTCAGAGACTGCACGTGGGCTAAGATACTGTCAGGTTGCCCAGGCCTAGACAGATATGAGGGGGAAAATAGAAATAGAAATGGTAGTGAG
>JACCGJ010003617.1:0-31196 GCA_013407085.1 Atriophallophorus winterbourni
CTTCGTGCAAAACGAATGCCTGTCGTTTTGAACTAGTTGCTTCATATCGCCCTTTTGCTTTTCCATTTCGTTAAATTTTCTGCCAGAAGTAGCAGTGATACTAGAATAATCGAGTACTTACTCGCTTGGTTACTAAAGTGCAAGCCTCCCCTATTGATTGTCATTTTGTTTGTTGTTGTTGTTTTTCTCACAGTTGAACGAAAGCGGCGGGACTATATCAATTCTCAGATTGTTTATCTCAGCAGTTTATTGCCACCGGAACTTTATCGAGACGTGTGAGTACTTTGTGTTTTGTTTTTATTGTGTTTCAGTAAGCGTACACTTCAAATTTGCGGCTTCCATGTTGTTTATTCCTCTTTCTCGCCTGGGTTGTTTATTTGTACTTTTTCGGTGTTGCACCCTCCATATACGCCTCATAACGGAGACTAAAAGTACACATCCTGATTTGCTGCTTCGCTACATCAATTCCTGTTTCAGGCCAGCTATCACATTGCTTTAGACTCGTTATAAGCAATCGTGCATGCAAAAGCGCTTAAGAGCTGAGCGTGATATGTCTTCCACGCTAGTTGGTTTCTCTTCCAATAACAGATGTTTTGATTCGAATCTGTCTTTATGCGCTGTGAATGTTTGTGTCGACATCAATTCATCGTTGATTTGTTCTAGTGATATACTGCACGGATGTGCAATCGTGCAGTATTTCACTATCATTTCTTTTGTCATATCTGTCTAGGCCTGGGCAACCTGACAGTATCTCAGCCCACGTGCAGTCTCTGACTGTGCGGCATTTTGCCTGGATCAGGCTTGTGCTTTCATACCATACATACATACATACAGTGATATGTCGCGTGCCATACTAAGAGGGATTCGTTCTCAACAGCATTACGCTCTCAATCAAGTATTGAACATGCTTTCGTCTCCATGATCGCCTGAGCGACCCTTGTTAACGGAAATGCGTAATTCTTGTTTCCCCCTAGTTATTTGGTTAGTAAAACCTCGGAACTCAGATATTTTATGGTAGAAAAAGCAATATGCTTAGCAAAAACCACAAAATGACGAGATATATGGAGTAACAACATCTATAGTTCCAAGAGTTAATAGGGTCAGTCACATACCGCATGTTTGTTTGTCATGTGTTCATCGAGCTTTGAAGTCAAAACCACAACCGATTCCGAGCGTATGATTTCTTCAAACAAGGCGTTCCTGATGAAACCAATTCTAACTGAGAAAAAATATCCGATGGAGAATGTGGGATGCTCAAAACTTTTGAATATTTGCGTGTTCTAGTAAAATCCTTGGGCTTTATTAAATGTTTGGGATGATTTTCGGCGTGAATAATTTTAAATTTCAACATAAGGTCACTCCGTATGTGACGTTGGGTAAGATCTTGTAGTTTTTTTTGCTCTTGGAAAGGCGAATTGTCGTAACAAAAAACCATCTTAGTCGCACAAGATCGAGGATTTCAATATCCTTTCGCAGTCATAATGCCCAGGCTAAGATTGAATATTCCGTTACATATGTATGTACTATCCTGGGTGATGTTTTATACAATACATTGTGGTCTTTGTTCATCCTCGTTCGAAGAACCTGTTATTTACCTCGTTGGTTTGTTTCATTATCTAACGCGTTGACGTATTTTCAATCTCAAACAGTGACGGTCGTCGTAACAAAGGCAGTGTGCTCCGTCTTTCCGTGAATTACATCAAAGATCTACGAGAGGCGGTCTCTCGTATGTCTGGACTGAAGCAAGAAAACGCCCTCGCTCGCCAACTCATTCCTCTACTCCTGAAGCGTATCGAGGTTGGTTATAGGTGTACCCAATTGTCTGTCTACCTTGTGCTTCGATGTGCCTCATCAGTTGGCAATATCTCCCGTAATTTGTTTGCTGTTCTCCTGGAATCTTTGGTGTTTCTACTATCAGAAAATTGGTTCGCTGTCATTAGAATTGTTTAGATATCCTCTAGCAATATTATCTCATCTAATCGCACTCAGCTAGGCGCTCTACGGCACCACCCAGGCTTATTTCGCCCCTCTTCTCAGAAGTGCGATGTCTTGCCGGTTTCTGAAAGCGTACATCGAAATTCGGTATAGCCTATCAGAATTATCACAGTTTGGTTTTCAGTGTTGCGAACTGCTTGACGTTCCTTCTTTGCTTTAATGTAACCTTTTGCGCAATACCTCCAAAGCTAGCACGTGAGACCCCCTTCTTCATAAAACGTCGTTAATATCGAGCGCTTTCATATGTGTTATTATACAAGTTTTTTCAGCAGATGGAACCTATCAATAGATCGGCTGCTGATTTGACCTCCCCGCGGACTAAAGTTTCTCTATTGTGACCTTTTCAGTTGCGTTCGACATGGCCCAGGCAGCTTAAGCGACGTGGAACATAAATACGAAAAAATCTTTTTATTTCACTGGTATTGTGCTGCTGCCTTTCATCTCTGGTAACGCAGCGAGCCAGTTTACAGAACCTATTTTGCAAGGACTGCCTTCTTTCTCACATTTTCCAGTTTTTTTGCCCATTGATTATCTCACACGTTTTTATTGTTACGCCGCTAAACTCTTATACTGCTTTGTGCACTTGCCAGATGTTAGAACGCGCACTTCATGACCCCAATACTTCTGCTGCTGCTTCGGCCAATTCTCAAGCCTCGCTGTTTCATTCGGCTTCATTTGAATCTCTCTACCAATCTTGGCTACTCGCGAACGAGTCAAATCAACGTGCCTGTGTCTCAAACGGTGCGTCAAGCGTCTCGGCCTCGTCACGAACAGCTGGACCATCGGTCACCGCCAATCCAGTAACCGATAACAGTTTCTTTCCAGACTTGATGATGCAACCGAACACGGACGATTTACCCGAAGTGGATTTGGCCGGTGTGCCTTGCACCGGATCCTCGGCCCGTTTGGTCAACGTGAAACGGGAGCAGCAAACGGACGACGATCGATTGGCCGAGTCCGCTCCAGCTCGAATGCGGATCGATCCTTGCCGTACCTCCGGGAACAGCAGCACCTCGCGATCCACCAATCTATCCGAAATGGGCGTCAGATCCGGTCGCCTGGATGATGAGAACGTGAATTCGATGGGAGCCATCGGTTTTGATTCTCAAGTTAGTGCCTGGCTTATAGAAGCTGTTTTTCTCAGAGCCTTGGTTTGAATCCTGTTTCGTGAGGTGGTTGTGGTCCATATAAGAGTGTGGTACACGCTGTTTCCCACCACCGTTCTTAGTTAATGTTATTGTCTTTGTTTTAAAAGGTCATAAAATTGCTTCAGTAATCAGTATTGTTCTTGAGCCATCTGAGATTTTAGTGTCTTTTAAGAGGCGTTCACACAGCTAGCTTGCTATTCTACGTGGGTTCTTCCAAGAATATGCTTATTACAAGGTTGTCCATCAACTTGATTCTGCGTTGAATGTTCTCTCTCATTGCCGATCGCGTGGCCGTTGCTTACCAAGACAGGTCACCCGAACGACCTCCGGTGCCCTTGATTTCGTCTTTACCAGTCCAAGCTGGGTCAGCGTCTTCCTCGTTGCTAGTACATTGGACCTGTGTTACAGATCGCATCGCAACTGCACAGGTTGTGCTTTGTAATGCTATGTTGCGGTTAAACTGATTCTCTGTTTTAGTTCACTAACCGATATTTGCATGGATGTGCAATCGTGCAGCATTTCTGTGCTGTGCGGCTAACACTGTGCTAAATTGAATGGCCACCGGTGGTGAGCTGCATGCTGAAACACGCTGGAGTCTCACTACCATTTCTATTCCCCCCTCATATATGTCTAGGTCTGGGCAACCTGACGGTATCTTAGCCCACGTTCAGTCTCTGACTGTGCGGCACTTTGCTTGGATCAGGCTTGTACTTTCATACCATACCATACATGCAACTGTGCATGACCATCTCAACTGAACAAACGATAACCGCGAGTTTGCTGTCCGCTATGGTTGTTCAACTTCCAAGTTGTGTCAATTGTAAAATCATCTCACTTTTTCTTCTTCTTTTCTAGTCAAGTCTTTCTTACGAACGGTATCACCGACTGATGCAGCAAACCTGTCAGCCTGGTCTCTATGGACAAAATGAGTAGCATGGACCCTTCGTGTCAACTCAATCACGAACGTATATCATCTGTGCCTGTTCTGTGACGTGATGTGCTTTCACGATGCCTATTTTACCCTTAATCATTTTCGGTAGTGGCTTATCAATCCACGTGAAGTAATAGGGAACCGAACGAATCCCCCCCCGCCCCCTCTCTACTGCTGATTAACCCTTCGATCAACTTTGATGGCTGTGCCCCCCCCCCTTCCTCCACCAATTCGCCTTCTCGTCTTGCCTACTCGTCATCTTTCGGATCCTGACCTTGTCCCCGAAGCGAGTCTTCGTTCCCTATTCAGATGACCAGCTTTTTGTGTTTAATTTATCTTGACCTCTTTCCTAAAATGTTCTTTTTTGTGATAACTCCTACCTCATTTATGTGAGCGTATTGTTGTTAACTTTTTCAGTCTTGAGCCTTACACACTTTGATCTGTACATCCCATTGTCTTCCACAACTAGCGTGACCGACCGCTGTTCTAGCGCGCCCGGGTAAATGTGATGTCCTTAGGATTTCGCTTCATCTATTCAATTGTCCGCTCTTTACACCGTCCATCGCGACTCGTTTTCTTTCCACCACTTTTTAGAAACGCATTTCACACAAGATTTCCAACAAACAAACAAACCTTTTTTCTTTCTTTCGCTTAAACAACGTCAGTTAACTGAAACCATGGTCCTAATCTTGAATAGTTGTAATTAGTATTACACCGACTAGATTCACTTTTTTTTCTTCTCCAATTGTGATTACTTTCATCGTAATAACTCATGGTTTCAAGACCGTCTATTAATATACCCATCTTTCCGTGGGAATTCATGTGCGTGCCATTCCCGTTTCTCATGCACACACCCACTCTTGCCTCATCAAAGATACTCTTTCCTCCTTCGTCTATGTCCCTTTCACTATTTTCACACAAGATTATCGCGCCAAATCACAACTGCCTTTTCCCAGAACGATACAGATTCTACTGGCCCCCTATCTCCCAACCCCTCCCCCTATTCCTTCATGTTGATGGATATGATGATGATGATGGCCTTTCGGCCTGTCTTCTGTGTTCTCATTGTTATCATACTATTTTGTTGACAATTTATTATTATTATTATCAATTACGATTTCCACTCAATTGTTGTTGCTGTCGTCCTTTCCTAAATCCCACTTTAACAATCCACCACTTTAATCAGATTGTGACGGATCAGTGAGCATTATGTTTAACCCAATTTCAGATAAAGATTATTCTTAGTTTGTATATTACACTGCCTTTCTCTCTCTCCTTCGTATTTTTTCTGCACCCCATCAACGACAATTTTTGATCCTTTGTGTTTAGGCGCGTCGTTCGATCTCGGAGACTGCTCAAATTGTAGTGGAATGGTTGTACGCTTAAAAGTGTCTTCAACTGGAACATTATCATGCATGCATGTACATCCCATACGCCCCGCGGCCGGTTTCGTGCTGTAGGGACATTAGGATCAGGATCTGTATGCCTTGACACCGTGTAGTAATTAGTAGCAAAGCTTCATCTTTGAAGCCATTTTAGGCTTGTTCAACCCACGCGTTCAGTTGTGTGTTCACACGTCGAAACGCTTGAGCCTGAAGAAATTGCTGAACAATAAAAAGACAGTAAAAGCTACCGATAGAAAAGAATTAAGCGTAAACAATACGACAAGATTTCCGTGTGATTAAAAAGCATTCAAACATGAAAATTTTGTTCATGCGCTTATCCACGTGGACATGTGTATTGTATTCATATGATAGAACGTTTATTGCACCCATCCTACGCATCAGTCTTTAAACATTCTTTACCATTTCTCCGCTGTTTCGAGGCATGCGTATGTCCTGACCATACTGTCCTAGCCTTGATGAGTGCAAACAGCACGAAACCGGCCATGAAATGCGTGCAAATACTGATTTTCTATTCAGGCCAATGGGCTTTAACTGTCTGTGCGTTATATACACGTGTTTGAACACGCTGGTTGTGCCAATTTTATCCGACAGTGGGTTCAAAGTTCACGCTTTCTTTATCCTCAGCTGGCGACAATGTTGCATTGCATTGTTGTTGCTTTTCTTAATTAAGTACCATGGACATTGCCAGCACGTTAGTGTTGGATCACTTATTGTCGGCCAATGCAACAAATGAAGTAGACTTCAAGCTCAACATGTGGATAAATACTGCTAGTTCGATACTGTTTTGTTTGACCGTAATGATGTAAACTGATTCGGTGAATCTCCCAGAGCAACCGTTCTCGTATGGATTTCCCCTGGGATCTTAACCATCAAATCATCTTACTAAAGTGCCTTAGGTGCATTATCACATAGGCAGCGTTCAATTTTTCGGTGGCTAATACGTTGGAATTTCATTTCTTCCTTGGGGCCAGTATCTAATCTTCTCTATCGATGCTCTGCTGGTTTCATGTAGTTGTGCGAGCTGTTGTACTGTAAATCAAGTGCAAAAGTACATGTCCTTGTTTGTGTGCGTTGATGCAAACAGCTGGGCCATACCGGATTCGTTTTCTGGACACCAAAACAAACAAAATCAGGTCAAGCGGAGGCTTCGTTTTTGCGAACTTCATTCAATAAACATCCGCGATGTAAGATCGCCGAACGATTACACAACGCTGCTCGATTTGTTTGGACAAATTTTGGTATGCTTGGTTTCAAATGAATGTGATCTTTGAGGCTTGTACTTTAATTATTGTTTGCGTAAAACGCATACGATAGTCGAACCTGAACTACCAAGTTGCCGGATTGATGGTGACCCAGACGCTAGATGCTTTTCTGTTGCATGCTTTTTAGTTTCAGTGTTGAGGAACTTTGACTTTTGAGGTTCATCAACATGGTGTAACCAGAAAACTGTTAAATCGGTCGATCATTGAATATTCCTATACCGTGAGGCCAAGGCTGTTAGTTTCATGTTTTCCGTACGGCGGCCAATCGATATGCCTTTGTGAATTGGGAAAGTCAATGTGGATACAGACGTTTTTCATCACTCAGGCAATCTAGTGAATACCGGTGATATCAAAGTAATGAACAGGTTTTGTAAGCCTTGTGGTACACTGCGTCAATCGATAAGTTTCCCTTTGCGAAACTAAGAAAGAAGATATTGCCTTTATTCTTATAAACGAATCTTAAACAATTAAAATAATTTCACCACAAATGGAAAAATATGACACAGGTTACGACATCAGGTTACATTTTGTGAACTGCACGATGTTTCATTGTCCGTTTCGACTGAAAACTGATATATGGTCCAGTTTATTAAAAATTCTGTTACCTAACTTCAACGTATATTCCGGTATCATGGATTCAGATTAAAAATTGGTCTCTGTTGATTCACAAACAGGTAGCGTTAAAATTTAACGAAAAGATCGAAAAAACGTGGATAAATCAATTTAATGCACTGCCGACTTGAAAGCCCCATCCAAGTTGAAAAGCGCTTTAGTTTTGTCTCGTGCAAGCACAACATCAAAACATCATCTGTCGTTACTAAATCTCAGGTGTACACTATCTTGCGTTGTTTTTCCTATAAAAAATTGCAAATTGTGTCTACCAGCTGTACTCCAGTAGCAGTCGTGTAAGACTAGCTTCTAAGCTGCATATTCATCTAATACTGACATACTCTGGTATTGCTTTTGGTCTCTCAAACTGCGAATTACAAATAGCGCTAAACCATTTGTCGTCGCTGCCAGAAATGTATGCAACCAAAAAGCCCGCAGTCTGTGTGGGCTGTTTTCTCTATCCATCCCCTACGCCTACAACCAGCAAGACTTAATTTAGGGCCGATTTAATCCATCACCTCATTAGGACAAAACCTCGCCAAGCTTCGGGTCATTGTGTAGGTTTACGCCGAATTAAACACCGGCAAATTGCATAAACAATTAAGGACGCGGACTACTCTGTATTTTGATCACTAAGGTGAACTTTCGCGGTGCACTTAATCATTTCAACTGTGTGTGTGTGACGGACATGCATGTAAAATGAGCTTTTTTATTAGGAAACAATTATTTTAACCTAAATTCTGGGAATTCACGGGATCGATAAGCACATCGGGTAAATGTAATGAACGCTAGATTCGCATCCCTTCGAACAAAACATCTGCGGCTTATCGGTTACTGATTATCAGCGTTGAGTCGCTTAAACATGACCATATTAATGTGTTGTTCACATCCCCGCACTTGCACACTAATACCGGTTTCTGGTTGGTTTCCGTCATCAGGTGGAGAGAGTAAGATTAGGTTCAGTGAGCCTTGAAACAGCAAATAAGTGGTGAATAAAGTTATACTTGAATGCCACTGTTACATAGGGTTCGTACAACGAACCACGATGTTCAAACACAGAATCACATAGTGACTCGTCAAGCACTCAAGGCGCTTATGGATGACCAAAAGAATGCGTTACTCACATCGTCCGCACTTACACACCACTACCTTGAGTGCTTGACTAGAAATCACTATGTGATTCCGTGTTTGAACACCTTGGTTCGTTGTACGAACCCTATGTAACAGTGGCATTCAAGTATAACTTTGTTTACCATTTATCCACTGTTTCAAGGCTCACTGAAACTAAACTTTATGTATCCACCTGATGACGGCAAACAGTCCGAAACTGGTAGTAGTGTGTAATTGCGGGTGTGAGCAACAAATTACTTTGGTCATCAGTGAGAGCCTTAAGTGCTTGACGAAGATTCACTATGTTATTCTGTGTTTGAACACCGTGTTTCGTTGTACGAACCACATGTAACAGTGGCATCCAAGTATAACTTTGTTTAACATGACAATATGTTCTAAAGTGTAATGTGGCATTAATCGGATGGGCGTAAAATCACTTTTTATAGGAAGACGAACAAAGACCTATTATGGCAAGGTGGTTATAACTTATTAAGTGATAATCCAATTCCCTCCTCACGCAACATTACGTGACCAACGGAGTTCGTGATTCGTGTAAGAAACTGACATTTTAGCTTATTTCATTTTAGAGTATTCAAGGTCAACAATCGCTTATTCCGCACGTTAGTGGAAATGGATAATCGAAACTCGTGTAGATTAGTATTCGATTGCAAGAGAACTTATTTTTTCATGTTATCCTATTTTTTCTGCAAGCTGGGGAGGAGCAGGGACAGCTATTGGCTGTTAAACGCAGATCACACCGCCGGCGTGCAAATGACGCCCTACAACCAACTTCTGACTATCGTTGCAAGCGCTGCAGGAGAGATTGATCCTCCTGAATCGGACTGTTTAGTCATTCTAAAAGCTGTAGAACATGAAAATTCATGCGATTGTGATGTACATCCATGGTCGACATCGACCGAAGGAGGTCAACAACAATAACATGATATTTTTGAGTTTGGACCTTCATTTTGCGAGATTTGAGCGGGCACTGGAAGGTCACACCAACCGCATAGTCTTAAATGTGATATCACGATGTTAAACGCAAGTGTTCGTGTGTAGATTTAAAGGAGAAATGCTGGTGGATATGTTTAGGGATATAAAATAGATGTAAGCTAGAACTGAATCACTCCTTGAAGAAGTGGGCATTGATTATGGGTGTTTACCGAGAATGGGACTGCTTCAAAATTCCTCGATATATACTTGATACTACCAGTAAATCGACACCTGATTAATCCAAGCAAGCCAGGTTTCAATCAAAAAACCGAAGCAGTTTTAATGATTGTTCGGTTACCGTTTGAAAAATAGGTTATTTTAGTACGTGTCTGCTCAACGACTGACATGAACAATAGTCTAGATAAGATAATAACATGTTAGCAGATCCTAACTGGTAGTTTGCAGTCGTTAAATCAGCGGGAAGGGCGAGTAAAACCCCATGTGTCACACTGGGGATATGCCCTGTATTTTATAGAACGATCGTGAAATGACATTCATAGAATCGGAATGGGAATGAATCGGTTAGCGCAGATTTTCGATACCATGTCGCTTCTGTCACAGAAGTTTCGTCGAAGCATGGGTGTCTGTCTGAAATATATTCAAATACCTAGCGGAATTGTTACACGAATGCGTTGACATGTAAAATAGGTCAGACGGTGACATGATGTGTAACCCAGACTGACGAGTGGGTAATATGTGGTAGAGAAAAGCAGACAAAATATATATGCAACGACGCTCAGTCAATGTAACGAGATAATGAGACGTCATCATTTGTAACAACTGAGGTGTCACTGTCATCTGTGAATGTGACTCACCCAACAGATATTCATCCACCTTACAAGGTGCATTATTGTCAGCCCATACTGTTTCACGTGGCTGATGGGGCGAGATGTTTTGTTCAATATGTTAATGTTAGTCGGTATAATGCTTTGGTTCTGGACGTTTTCCCGTAAGCCATTCAATGACCGTGTCATTTCGAATGATCTAAGCATTTAAAATTGATAACTAGTTGTTGTGTTAGCGTTATCTGAGCTTTGTTTAGAATACCAGAGTTTCTGGTGCCCTGCAGAGGTGCGGTCGATTCTCACTTTTGCGTTTTATTGGAATAATTCGAGCGTTCTACCATTGGGAATCAACCCATGCAACCCTTTGTTCCGTGAGTTAATAATTGGTCACTCATGCGGACGATTTTTACGGATCGTAATCTTAAATTTGATATTTGAATAGCATCTAACCGTTCTCTTACACACTTGGTTCCCATATTCTTGAAAGCACGGACAAGGAGAAGGACGTTGGTGTGTGGGTGAGCAGCACATTGAAACCGTCACATAACGCCACAGCTGTCTATGAAAAGACGTCACGAGTACTGCTTCTTCTAAAACGCGTGTTGGGGAGTTTCACGAAGCAAATTGTTCATAGAATAATTAATACGTAGTTGAGGCCAACCATGGAGTATGCGGTTCAGGCTTGGTCACCCTGGCTACAGAAGGACATCAGCCTCTTGCAGAGAATATATCATCGGACCACCAAGCTCGTACGTGGTTTAAAACATAAACAATACGAAGATCGGATTACAAGCCTCAATCTCTTCGACTCTCGCTACCGCCGTCTTAGAGGCGACTTGATTCTGATGTTCAATATACTGCATACCTCCAACCATCAACTATTCACACGACTACCTCCACGAACAAGCCGGAGTCATAACTATACAGTACTTATTCCCGACTCGAGGCTGAACTGTCGAAGGTATTTTTATTCTGTACGTGTATGTTTTACTTGGAACTCCCTACCCCGTAACGTTGTACATTCACCCAACTTGAATATATTCAAATCGAACTTGGACAATTTCATGTCGACCAATCCAAACATTGAAACAATATATTCTGCATCATAAAGCTTTGAACCTATACATCGAAGTAAACTATACATATTTACCCTATCAAACCGGTTGAAAACAATTTCTGCCCTATGTATTTTTACGTGATTCCTGAACTGACCAGTAGGCAAACAAATCCCGTTTTACTACCTATATTATTTGTAATTCGCATATTATTCTGTGGTTTTTGTAAAGCTATGTGTTTTTAGACCATTAAATTGAATTGAATTGATATGCAAAATAGTTCAGGTCACGAATTTTCTATTTTTCGAACAAATCTATATACATATCTTTTATTACAGAAGATACTTCTGTAAACATGTGTGGAACTTCTTCTTTATTATTAACCCATATTTGACAAGAGCAAATGATATTTTGGCTTTGTTATCCATGACGGCGTTTATTTTTTTAATCGCCGATAATGTGCTATACGTGTTGAAACACGTTCAAATCTGCCGGCAAGCAGAATACTAAATTGCTTTCTGTGGTCTTAGGAGGATTATAAACAGTTCAACAACCTCTGGCATCGTGGGAGTGATTAAAGTTTAAATTCACGATTCAAAAATATATAAGGAATTAAAGCTTATAGCTGTACAGGACCATCGTATATTGATGTAAGCGTAAAAAGTATAAAAATCGAGGTCTTGAGAAGATTGACGGTTTTTGTAGGAAACAATGTTATTTATTGTCTCGATATGATTAGAAAGGTTCGTAAGAATAAATAATGTGTGAAGTTGCATTACTTAAGACATATAGGCGAGTTGTAAATTGGAATTACTAAACATCAATATATCCTATTTGTTTCTGAACATCGATTCACTAGATGATTGAACGAAGTCGGACGGTAAGGCTTTCTATATGAAAGTAACGCTCACCAAAAAGGAGAAACGAAGTCAGTTCCGGTGAGAACGTTGTATATCCGATGTTAGCTTGTGATTGCGAGTATTATGACTTGACCGGATACGAAATACATTCCTCAAAAGACGAAACTTTGAGTTCGGTATTTGTAAATGAGGATTAAAGCCGATCGAACTAGTCTTCTTGCTAGAGTATCTAAATCAACATGCACCCGTTGCTTTTTATAAGGGAGGTCGCTAATATAGTCGACCATCATGGTTGTTGTGCAATAAATATTATCGTGCAGTCTCCAGGATGTATACATTCAAGTATTTTGATTGCATGGATTCTGTTTCATATAACAATACATTTCTAAATTATTTAAATTCGAAAATTTACGAAAACTCGAGTTTATTCCACTCAAATGCAACCAAAACTACCAGTTTGTTATCTGGAGAAGAAGTATTAAATGGGTAGCTTGGGTAATTCATAGGAATTTTGGTAGGGAAGCAACTTGAAAGAAATTCTGCAAGATACGGAATCACATCACGCCTCTTGTAAGAGAAGATCGCATGCAGTTTCAATGGAAATTGCCTAAGAGAATAGAAAAGAATCCTAAGCTTCTTTACAAGATAGTAAATGAGAGATCAAGAATCAAAACATGCTTATTCTCTGTACAAAGTCATAATGGATTGTCTCAATACCCAAGATACCACCGATGCTTTAGCAAAGTTTTATTCACTTGTCTTCAATCATAAGTGTTGTATCGCATATCAAGTTTTACCGAATTCACCACATTTGGAGGTACTAAGTGAAACAACTATCAATGAATACATGGTTGGATGGGAACTTTGTAGACTAAACGAAAAGAAGACCCCTGGCGCAGACAAAATTACCCCCGTCAATACTTCGCAGGTGTCGCATTGCACTGACTGCTCCTCTCACGCGGTTATTCAATCTCGGTCTACATGAAGCACAAATAACACCGCAACGGAAAGCAGGGATGATAACTCCTATCTATAAAAGCGGTAGCCGTTCAAATACAACAAACTATAGACCGGTAACGCTACTTCTTGTGATCTATAAATTAATGGAACGCATTGTGACTGCGCGCAAAAGAGAACATTTTGAAAACCGAAATATTTTGACCGCAGCATAACGCGGTTTTCGAAGAAATTGTTACTGTTTGTCTAATTTTCTTACAACGTTAAAGGATTTAACCAAAGCACTAGACGAAGATGAGGCCGTACATGCTTGCTACATCAACATTTTCAAAGCTTTCGATAGAATCAACCATGATATTTTAATAAAAAGCTCGAAGCTTATGGAATAACGGGAATGTCGTTGAATTGGATAAGGGACTATCTTACTAATAGATACGTCCAAGTTATCGTTGGCAGCACTTTCTCTAGAATAATAGACGTCAAAAGTGGAGTTCCGCAAGAGTCGGTGCTTGGACCTCTTCTGTTCTGGACGATACAGTGGAATATGTTGGATGTAATTGATACTGATGATATTAAAATATGGAAACGTGTCAGGTCTGTTAATGATTGTGACATTACAGCGTTGTTCCTAGACAAATGTGCTACCATTTATCTGGGTGTCGTGTAAACTTAAGCCCGGACATCATCCCCGAACATTGTACTATAAATCCTACCGTATCTTGAGTCTTCTAAAAAGGATATTCAGGATTATCACGCCCAAAACCTTATCCCGGAAAATTAATTATCAATTAATTATCTGCGTGTTTAGGAGTAGTGGAAACATCTCAAAACATGAAATATATCATTCACGTGGAATTCGATTGTGGTAAGCGCAAATACCACGCAAATAAAGCCACTGCTTCAAACGTTCATTCAAAATCGGTGGACAACTTCCAGTGCTAAACCGCTAGAAAATTCTGATACCACATCAGTATTCAGTATTCAGTCTGACTTAGTTACGCGCTATACGCAAGCGTTTCGTAACCACTACATGGAGAAACTCGCACCCGGAATTCAATAAACGGTCGGTTCTCTCTTGTTCATTCATTTAACTAATGTATATGAAATGGAACCGAACTAAACATTCGAACCCTACTAACCAGCGCAGTGGTTGCAAACTTCTTACTTTTGAGTAAATTAGATTTTCATCGCTCGTATATTTTAAATATCAATGGCAACACAAAAGTACGCGCAGTTGGAAGCGCAAGAGCAATGGAACGGTTCGATCGTAGTGTATTGTGAAGAGAAGGCTGCTCAATGTACTTTTCTTATTTGTGTTCGATGTAAAGTACTCGATTAACTTAGGTTACATAAGTACATATAACGTTGATTAATATACTATGTGCTATTTTATAAATAATCCTTCATAACGCTGTCAGATAATTGAATGCTTAGGATGTTTTGGGATTGGAGTAAGGTGTCTTGAGTAAATGTTTTAGAATTCGCAAGTGATGTCTAACCTGGTCTTAATCTCTGTGGTATATCTACTTGATATGTTTTTTAATGTTTTCCGGGCATTAGTCAGCGAAATGCATCATGATGTTCTTAGTTATCTGCTTCATTTATCACAGAAAATGTTACGGTGGAAATCAGCTATGTATATTCTACGACTATGCATCTATCTGTGGCTTCAAATCTCTTGCGTACCGATTAGCATTAGTAGTATCTCATCCAAGTCCCTGAAGTGCGTATTCAGGTCACATTAGTTGTTTTTAACGAGCCACTTGAATGCGCTGACCAATTTTGTAAATAGATGAAAAGTAACCACAGCCAAATCAATTTACATCCTCATTATTAACTGAAACTAATGGTCTGTCTCTGCAGCGTTGCTGAAAAATATTCGATGTTGTGGAAAGCGTTCTTCGATGTATATTCGACGAGGCAGTAAGAGCAGGATTTATGCTCCTGGGTTGACTATGCCAACTGAAATGAAATCGATCTTCGGTGGAGCGTGCCTGGCTGTTGTTCCTAATTCAAATTCAATGTAATTCATTTTTCAATGGTCTAAAATGCAAATAATTTGCAGTAACCATAGGCTAAAAATATCGGGAGTGCTTAAAAATATCAAAGATGTTTTGTCAATATGGAAAGTCAGCTTAATTAATGAGGTGCGAGGCGGAATTCGGTCAACATATACTTGTCAAGCTCAGCTTTGAACATGTTTAGGGTTGATGCACAAACGATATGTGGGTCAGAGAGTTCCATATAAAACAAATCGGATAGCAAAGCAAAATCTTCGACATGGTAGAAAAAGCAATAACTTGAACAAAAACCGAAGGCTGAACATGTATATAAAGTAAAAATATAAAATCTTCAAAGAATTAATGGGGTCAGTCACATATTGCATAGTTCGTCATGTATTAATCGAACTTTGAAGCGAAACTTCAACAGATTCCGAGCGTATGATTGCTTCAGGCAAGATTTTCCACGTGAAAAATTATTACTGTGAAAAAATTTGACCAATATCAAATCGAAAATGTGGAATGCTTAAAGTCTTTGAATGTTTGCGTGTTCGAGTAAGGTTATTCGGCACCCTGTCCACTGCATCTCATATAAGTCTTCATGTTAAAAAACCGGAGGTATATTTACCGACTTTATGGGCCCCAACAGTCAGATAAGTTAAACTAGTATGAATTCATGTAATCGCTAGGGATATTCACCAAAATCTTTCGGTTCATTTCACTTGTTTGGCAAAATCCCGTCAAGGAAATATCTAAAATCAGAATAGTTTTATGTTGTCGGTTGTTAAAGATGATAACATTTTGATATAAGCCATGTTGTAATATTCGTATTCCGTCAGCGTGTTTGTATATTATTTAAATGCGGTAGCCGAGAACAATTTCGTTTGACCTGATAAAGGGTTTGTTATAGAGGCGAACTGAATTAATTAATTGTATTTAAGGGAATCCTTGTGATGAACTTTTATTAAAATTCCAGGTCATGACTAGAAAGAGAAACAATGTTTATGCACTTTTCATTTTGGGATACACATTATGCCGTTGGCTAATTGACCTTAAAAGTTACTGGCCTAAGATCACCTATGCGCTTTTGGGTAACCAGTACTAATCAAATCGCGGTCACTGTGTCATAATATCCATTAGTGCCTACCCGGCTTCCTAAGTCTAATTGTATTTTCGATAAGCTTTCCAAATTATTATATTTTTTTATATCATAAATATGGTTAGTTTACTAAGCCACCCACGCAAAACACTTATGAAAACTGAATTTTATCCATTACCACCTTGAACATATGGTGGGTAGATTGAGTGAAAATTGTTGAGGTGTTTTCTAAAGTTGGTCTACAAAGTATGTTCTCGTCAGACAATGAAGGCGTTGCCTGCGCGGGCTAGGTCATGTTTACAGAATGGAAAATAGTCTCAAAAGGCTCACTGAACCTGATCTTACTGTCTCCATCTGATGACGGCAAACAGCCAAAAACCGGTATTGGTGTGCGAGGGATGGGGATGTGAGCACCACAATACATTGGAAAATAGTAGTGTTGCAAACTAGTCACACTATGGGCATTTACAAAAAGGAATTCTACCTTTAGATTAGCCGCACTTCGGTAATAACACTACTATCCCTATTACTCACATTAAGTAGGTCACTTCCAAGCCATCAGCTATATTCAACTAATGTCTCATCTCATGCCGTGAAGAACCGCACTGGAGAAAGCATTCAACCAGGCGCATATGCTTAGTCGAAAGCTGCAGAAATGAAAATTTAGTGGCGTTTGCAAGCATGCAATTCAACATGCCGTTTGCAGAATGAAGGTCAGCAAATGATTAACGAAGATAGAAACGAGTCGACCGATCGATACTTTCGTGACAGCTGAGCCGATTGATTGAAAATACACCAAAGTGCATGTTGAATTTACAATAAGTCCTAGTTACTGAAAATATTCACACTCACGCATGCACACACAGACGCACACGCATTAAGCGACACTGCTCGCATTCGTAACAAATGCCTTGCACTATTCGATGGAATGTGCAATGCAATAGGTGCTACAATTCGTCAAATTTGTGTAGCGCCTGCGAAAATGAGAGGATTTATAGTGCTCACGGAAGCTGTTTACACAATCTCTTCCTGACGAAAACAGCATGAATCAAAACGGTGTAATTTGATGGAGAATTTGTAACAAAATGCCTGTTAGAGAAACAATGGTTTTATGAATGTTAACGCACGCTTCATTATGGGAAGGCCACCGTTTCCAACCCCAAAGTGGCTGCACTTACAGGATAACCTCATATTACCCATGTGATATGTATGAAATTGTTTTCCGATTTCATGTGACAATCGTGCAGTGTTTATACCAAGTGTTTCGACACCTACGTGCTTAAATTTGATGTGAACTCTGCTAAATATTTCAATAAATTTGACACCGATATGGAAATGCATGGTCATTAAAATAAACTTTGAGGTAAATCCTTTAGATTAGATTATTTTGCTTGTGACAAAGAAGCTTCGTCTGCACAGAAAGCAAATCACAAAGCAACACCACAATTTCAGTGATAAGCAATCATCGATTCGGAATTAAAACCTAGCTGAACATGTTCTAGACACAAGTCACAGTGTGGATCATGCTAATAAAAGACCTCACGCTGAGGCGGTTGGAATAACGAAGGCTGATGTGAATACGGAAATCTCCACAATCTGGCGTCTTGTTTTGCAGCGCATATGTAGTAACGTGCATGAACCATAGTGTGCACACGGATTGGGTAAACAGGTTTATCGTCCAGTGGACGTTGTTCGCACCTGCATACAAACCAAACAATTTTGAGGGCGTTTGTGTTTATCATGATCTCGCCGGTCTATCTTAGATAACTTGCGATTGGTTAGGTAAACCAATTTAAACCTGAAACCGGTTCGTACTGCCACCCTTGATATGATGAAACTTTGGTGTCAGAAGCGAAATGTTACCCAAAAATCTTCTCACACCGATTCATCGCATAATTTGATGTGAACCTATTGAAAGAACTTTGGTTTTAACATTGTTAAAATGAGATAATCGATCTAAGTCTTTGAAGAAAATTTTTAAAGAAAATATTATGTTTCGGATTCAAGGTAATTCAAGATTTGTAATGGTCTAAAAAGCAACTAGCTTAATAACAACCATAGGATGGTAAAAATTAAAATGTAAGTGTGTAAACAAGATAAGGAATTAGATTAAGCAGTATATAAATGTTGGGGAAACGAATAATTCAGTAAAATTCGTCTAATTTCGTTTTAAATTCATGCAAGCTAGTGGAATGAGCAACGGTAGAATGTAAACTGTTCCAAGTAAAACAGACACGGATAGAATAAAAATACCTTCTATAATTCAGGCGGGAATGGGCTGCCACCAGCATATATTCATGGGTCCGATAATTTCGCGTATCCCTTCGGATTAATAAATCCTGTAAGGGATGATTCGGCGATGTGGAATGTTTTGTAAAGTAAGATAAAGTCTCCTCTGATTCGTCTATATGGAAAGTCGAACAGATTCAGTTGAGCTATCCTTTCTTTATAAGGCTTGTTTTGGATGATGAGAACTAGTTTTGTTGATCTATGATAGATTCGCTGCATAAGTTCAACATCCTTCTTGAGCCACGGAGTCCATAACTACATAGCGTATTCCATAATTGGTCTCAAATATGTATTCATGATCCTCGGGAATATCTTGGGCGAAAATTTCCCAAATACCCGTTTGAGTATATTGAGGACACGTGTTGCCTATGTAAACGCAGTTTTAGTGTGAATTGAGGTTTTTAAACTGGAGCATATCCAGACACCCAAATCTTTTTCTTCACTGCAATTTTGAAGGACATGTGAACCTATATGGTATGAGAACTCTACTCGATTCTACACATTCATGGTCCTGCAGTTGTTGAAGTTAAACGGCAGTCTATTCTTCAACGACCAGCTGTGAAGCGTATAATATAGTTTTTGTAATAGCAGACAGTCTGCTGGTCTACGGATGCAACAACATATCTCTATGTCATCCGCAAATAACGAAATGTTACATCAAACAATTTCCGGTACTTCAATGACATAAACCAGATAGAGGATCGGACCAAGGACTGAACCTTGGGCAACTCCGCTAGTTTCCGCGATTGGTTTGGATAATGCACCATCAACACGTACCTGGTTAGTGCGATTTGTTAGGTTGTCATTTAGCCAATTCAACAACTTTCCAGTGATACCAAGCCTTTCAAGCTTCTGTGGTAGTAGGGTATGGTCAACACGATCAAATGCTTTTGAGCTATCTAATTAGCAGGCGTGTATTGCTTGCCACTTATCTAATGATTGTGTCTAATCATCTAGCGTTATCAGTAAATTAGATAAACAGGAATAATTCCGTCTAAATCCATACTTTTTATCGATTCCGTCTAAATCCCTGGTGTTTTCTCGAAATCAATTGGTTATTTTCGAAAAGTTTCATTAGATAATCAACAATGGGGCGCTTAAGTAATTTGGAAATCGCAGGTAACATAATAACGAGTCGGTAATTAGAAACATCGGATCGATTTCCACCTTCATAAATAGCAGAATTTATTCCACGTTTGCAATCTGTAGGAATTACTCCATTTGCCAATGTTTGTGTGAACAGGTGTGTGAGTGGTTTGTATAGCAAAATCGCACATTGCTTCAATATTATCGGGTTTATTCCGTCGCCCCCAGGAGAGTTCCCGTTAAAAATAAATAAACCTTGAAGGACGCGTTTCGACGTGACATTTATTTCAGTTATGGCAACCGTGGTTGAAATTGTTTGATTGTGGATGTTTATTACATGTTCTCCTCAACGAGTTTTGACCGTGTTCAACATATCTTTACTGAAGAACGTTATTTTAAGGGAATAAGGACCGATGCCCTTATAATTCGTAGGTTTGGGGCCGCGGAACATGTCCGTCACAGCTACATCATTCATGACAAGTATGTCACTGAGGAACCTCCATTGTAGCTGATCGTGTTTGCGCTGCACTGCTTTATCAGTTGCATCACCAGCTACTGGGACTCCCCAAAGGATTAAACTTCGATCATCCTTCTGCTTCGTTTGGTCTTGTTTCTGGAAAGCGCACATCAGCGAAGACCCTTGCAGTGGTCACTGAACGTTTCTTACGCAGGCGAAAAGCGGATAGTAAGATGTTTTCTAGATCCCTTTCAAAGTTGACCGTGATTTTAAGCCGTCTTGGCTGGTCCAGATTTGAGGAAGTAGGTTTACGATTCAGTCGTATTAATGATAGTGGTTCAACTGGCTCCTAGTCCGTGCTGCTGCACAACCTTCTCCATTCTTCTTTATTGTGCTTTAGCCTGTCCCCTAGTAAGGTGGCACTCGTTTCATTTACGTTGGTGCAAATCACACTTAGTCCATGGAGCGAATGTACACTATGTGCCTGTCACTCGCTGGTTGCTGGACGTTTCAACTGCCTTAGATCGAATACCTATCATGTCACTATGGGATTATTTTGCACCATGACTTTTGGTTTTGAACCTGAGGGTTTTCGCTGAACCTTCGGGTGAGCAGGTGTCTTTGGCTTTGTATCTTTTTGCGGACCAGGGATGTTTTGGGCAGACAGGCCTTTAACAGTCGCATTTGTAAAGGTGGCCTTTTAATGAAAAGAACGCTCCTCAAGACACTCCGGCACATTTACAACAGCTGAACCTTCGTGATGAATGATCTGCGAAGATTCAGAATTACCGGTGTTCACGTGTTAGGATTCAAGGATTTATGGTTAAAAAAGTTAATACTTTACCGCACCACCGGATTACGGTATGAATAAAACATGAAAATTACAATAGTATAAAAACAATAGAGAATATCAAATGTAAGGCTCATGAATGATGTTGGTTTGCAAGTGCAAGTTCAATTTCGCTTTAAAAATCGCCAAGCAAGGAGAGTCCACCACATGTTGGGGTAAGGAATTCCAAAGAAATACAGCTCGTACGGCGAAAAATGGCGCCGACAATCAACACGGGAACTTGGAACGCGTGTCACTTTTCCATCACATACATCAAGCAAGTGTTTTTGTGGATTTCCTTTGGTAGACACAATTCTATAGGTCAGAATAATATCGCGTCGTATCCTCCTTTGGGTAAAGTCACATAGACCCAGACGTTGCAGTCTTTCGGTATACGGAACATTGCGAAGACCCATCACTAACTTTGTTGCTCTATGATAGATTTTATCGAACAGACAAATATCTTTTCGCAGCCAAGGAGCCCAGACCTCAACCGCATACTCCATCGTATGGCGAAGGTAGACATTAATTATCCTTGGTAACGTTACCAGAGAGAATCTTCCAAATATTCTTCGAACGATACCTAACAATCTGTTAGTAGCTGATCATTATATAAATTTTCAAGCCAATTTAACTCAATAAATCGGAACATTTCATTTCAAACATTTTGCCATAGCCTTGTTGATTTTGAATAAAAATTCCCACATTTTCAGCGAAACATTTTATGAAATCGATGAACTTCCGTCTCAGTATTTCTCATCAAACTTTACAATATATAAATAAATATATGCGTCATGCTGATGTTGATTAGATCAATTCCTATTTTTTACACATGTATTGTAAATCTTGATGTGAAATACGGAAAGATCCTTCGTTTTCATCAAATGTTTCTTGTTGATTTTTTTAACTGTAAGACTTGTGGTGATTTTTCAGCATTTCAAGATTCAAGAAATCACGGTAAAAAAGCATTTAGTTTCACACTTACCCTATGATATTCGTACTTGAAAAAGAAATTATCCCTAATCAAAGTCGATAATTTCAGGTAATGTCACTAGTCCAACTGGAAGGTCAAGTTACAATAGCAGGTTTTGAAATAATTTTACATTACTGAAAATTTGTGTACTGAATAAAGCCATTTCTCCACCTGATGGCGGCAAACAGCAAGAAAACGGTAGTGGTGTGTAAGGGATGGGGGTGTGGGCACCAAAATATAAAGCAATTTCTTCTTCTTCGATAGAAAAGATTATTTAAACAATGAGAATAAATCTGACCAACGCAGCGTGGTTCTTATTGGTTTTCCTGGACACACAAACACTGATTCCGGAAGCGAAATACAGTACCACGATTACAAACAGTGGCTCTGAAGTGCATAAAAGCTTCTGAGCTCACGAGTCAGTCGCAGTGGACACGTTTAGAATACCTCGGTCACGAAGCTATAAAGACGACTGGCCAAAACCTCTAACAATGACATTTTTACGATCAGTATGATGGAATCAATTAGGGTCAACCGGAGAGGAAATCATAGGAATCTCCCGACAGATATCAGAATGAGTGATCCCAGATGTTCTACACCTAAACCGCCTAATGATCTACGGCTTCTACAACCAGACGAGACTCGGATTAGAAATACTGTGGCAATACCCAAAAACGGCCAATGTCCAACTCTCGAAGTGTCGGACAAATGGACGAGCTTTCAGCTCCATCACTGTATGCAAAAACAACAATCAATTGCCTATACACAAACGCAAATTGTCTGGTAAACAAACTAGCTGAAATGAAGGATCTCTGTAATCGGCACTCGCTGGACATCATGACCATAACTGAGGCATGGTTCCAATCTCACGTGACCGATCGTTAGATCTCTATTCCAAACATGACCCTGTTTCGGAGAGACGGCTTAAGTACATGTGGTAGAGTAGCTGTTTACCACCACGAACGTTTATACTGCAAGGTGAGTACAGACATTGATCTCGATCTAGAAGACAGTATGTGGTGTAACTTGAAGCTTGACTCAGGAGACAGTTGCATTGTTGATGTAGTTTACCGTTCATCATAATCATTGGATGCACACAACGAAAAACTCTTGAAGGCAATGTCGAACGTTGAAAAGCAGCGCAATTCGCAATTATTGATTATGGGAGATTTCAGTCGCTAGACTACAAATTTCGCGAATCAGTTCAATAACACCTGCGCTTGATTGAAGCGACCACCTCGTTCGGCTCTTCTATATTTAAGGAACGCCAATGGAACGCTAAAGCAGAGAAAGCTAAATAGAAAAGTAGATTACTTTGGCTTAATTGAAACAATGGGGACATCAAGATGTTCCAGAGGATTTATCATAGAGCATCCAAAGTTTAGCATCATCCACAAAGAGAACCATTTTGGCTGTGACAAGTTTCGGAAGGTAGTTGATGTAGACGAAAAAGTGAACCGGACCTAGTGCCGAACCTTGTGGGACATCGCTACTGGATTCGATGCCGCTAGACATTTCACCATAGATACGTACAGTTTCCTGGCGAACAAGAAGGTAGCATCACAGCCAAGTAATAAGGCACCCATAAATACAAACCTCCTTCAGCTTGCTAAGAAGTATAGAATGGTCCACGCAATCAAACGCCTATAATATGTCCAAGTAACACGCATGCACGCAACCACCCTCATCCACAGCCTGCGTCCAGTCGTTCATTTTCTTCAGTAGGTGAGTCAAGCAAGAACGAGACTTCAAAAACAAAGTTGCTCTCTAAACAACAAGTTTTGGGTTTCAAGATGACTCACAATTATTTCGCACACAATTCGCTCCTCGACTTTTGAAATCACTGGAATGAGTGTAATAGGGCGGTAATTTGCTGGGTCAGAACGAAGCGTGAAGTGAGAGTACGCTCTCAAATGATTAGAGGAAGACCACTCTCCAGCAGAAAACCAGAGCAGGAAGAGGCAAAATGACCCACAACAACAATAACAAAACTGCAAGATTTTGGATTCCGGCAGAATTGCACTGGAATGCTGTATGAACCATTCGGAAACAGAATCTGACAGACAACGTTAGTCGCAATTGTCAAAGGGATTGAAAAGAACTGGTTGGCGCTGAATCTACCAACGCATGAGATGAAACTGACACCCGGCATAGGCAGGTTGATGACTTGGTTGTGGTTATGTGATTCATCTATAGAATATAGGTGCATTTCGTATTATTGTGGCGTTCACATCACCAGCACTGGTGGATTACATTTGTTTTCAAGTGCTTTGACAAGGTGGCATGTTCTTGTGTTGTGGGATTCATGGGTAAACGTGATAAACTTTGGAAAATTGTCATCGGGTGTAAATCATAACGTAATCAACAGATGGAAGGGGAAACGTATTGGTTTGGGTAACGTTGGTTCAGGTGACATCGAGTTACGCGTCGTCAAAGTGATAGACCTTAGAACAAGTAACACCATCCGGCTTTAATTGGCCTGATTTAAACCCCGATGCAATGTGGTTATCATCAAAAGTAAAGTCATTTTCTTCTTCTTCTTAAAAGAAGAAAAATTTACCTCATGATGTATATCCATGGTGGATAGTGACCGAAGGGGGCCAACATGTATGCGTTCCTTTTATTTTCTGGAAGCAAACATGGGTCTATAATGGTAGTACGGTATTTCTCATATCTACCATAATTGTGAACATTGATGTTTTGTTAATTTTGCGAATATTGATTAATTTAGCGAACGAGATACGAATCTGAGTGAACCACTGATCCCTATCTACGCAATATTTCAACATGTAGCTGCTGTATATGTTTTAACCCTGAAAGAGACCAGCTGCACTGCAATTCCCATGACCAATATTTTGTCTCGCATTTTTATTCTTATCCTTGAATGAATTCAACATGAATTAAATAAATTTCGACAGTTTCTTTCAATTCTTACCCTGAATTGGGAATTAGGGAACTGCATTTTCCTATTTATCACCGAGGGCATGGCAGGTTTGCATTGCGGCTATCGATAAACCGTCGGAGTGTTGATTGTAACCTTTAATCACGACAAAGATGCAAATGTTCGATCTGTAAGTTGAAGCAGAAATATAAAAACGCAATTTTCGCAACTCGATCAGATAGAACACCGATTTGAACAGATTGAACTAAGAAATTATCGATTGATACTCTGATGTTTTCGATAATTTCTTCTGCAGTCTGGAAAAAGATTTTTAAAAAATAAAATAAATTTTTTGGATCAGCTGGAGGAAAGGCAAAAGCTTCGCTGAATTGATTTGCTTTTTGCTTTTAGGTGTAACCCTCCATTGACAGTTGAGGCGTTAGAGTGAGCTGATTCACTTGATCAATACGATGTGCACATTATTGATCGATTCGTAGGCGCTAGTACCAATCGGCTAATTTTGCATCGTTGTCCTCCTACACGTTATGCATTCTACGACCGATGCTGTAGCATGAACGCAATCATTCCTCGATTCTAGAGAACTAGAACTAGAAACGCCACAAGTCACTTGCCTCTTCTTTGCTTGGATTTAATACCATGTATCAAAGCAGATTGACAGTGGAGGCAATAAATATATCTAAATATATCTAATGAAATAAATTATCATGAGCTGAACTAAAAATGTGTCAGAGTGGTTAACAAATACGGAATGATGCAGGACATATTTTGATTATCATATATTACTTCCTACTTTTGATAAATGTCATGAAACACTGCAAATCCTAGTACTGTATTCACATCAAACGACACGACCAATCTGTTAAAATTTCCGGAGATAATCAATCATCTACCAGGAGCCTCCGTTGAATTACGGAAATAAATGCATATAATGCATGAGCGAAGCAATATCTCTTTATTGTAGGCTAACGTCTAATTTTCAGAATTCTATTAACGTTGAGTAAACACTTTTTGCAACCTACACAATACCCTTGAAACAAAGCAGACACTTCGCAAAGCAGGTCAAAAATACACGAAATTACACTCCATTGCATTCGGTTTAGATGGGACAGATCCTTCGTCCCCAACTCTTATGATTCAGCATTAGAATACCCCCCTAACTTGACCAACCAAACTTCGAGGTGTATTTACCTTATTCCAGTGTGTCTTACCCATTCATCATCAGTTTCAAAACCTTTTTAGGACACACCCTTCCTTATCTTTGTTTAGAATTTTAACGTCATATTTGCAACACAGTTAGCGCTCGGTACTTGATACAGGTTTAATTAGGTCCATGATTATGCTGTTTGAGAAAATGTGTGTCTAGTGGGAGAGATATGTCAAGTGAATCGTCACATGTTGCAAACGCTACCAGGTTTGGCCCGTCACCAGTAATCTGATGTTGGTTTGCGCGCAATGTAATGCGTCAGAAAATGTTAGCCGGAAATTGTATGATGTAACAAAATATTCATTTGCATGCTTTTCCGTCACACACACACACACCCGACGACCGGTTTCGTGGTGTTTGCACTCATCAGGTAGGGACAGTAAGATCAGGATCCGCATGCGCTTGTGTATGATGTAGTGTTTTACTAAAAACTTGAGAATAAGAAAGAGCACGCTCGCAAGTTTTCTTTAAATTCAAATTTACATGGTTGTTATCAAAATTAAAAGTGTCTTGAGCCTCCTCAATCTAAAGATACTGAAAAATAGCATAGAAGTTTCTGTTAGAAATTACTGAGAATGCTACAAATTCTGAGTAACCGGAACTGTCGGACGTAACACTCTCGAAGTAGCCACGGTGGATGAGACGCATACTGATTTATCAGCAAATCAGCCTATTCTGAGTTAATCGTTGAGTGACGGATAATAGTTTGATGAATGGTTGGGGTCAGACACCCATCTGTCAGGACGCTAAATTACTAACGTTTTTAATCCCACATCGTAACATCCTAAGAATGACCTCAAATGTTTAATTGCGATCGGTTAGAGCGCTTTTTGGGTAACGTGACACAGAAGCTTCATTAGAACAAGGTGGTAGTCATGATTAATTTGCATTAGGAATACACAATCGGTCCCAAACATATTCCAATCAATTGCTGACTTCAAGTATTGACATTATCCCGAAACGGACCGGCATCGACCGCGAGTCCCTAATGTAACAAACCGTATGGGAAAATGGTGGTTATGCATCGTATTATAAGCAGAATGTCCTTCACTTGTTCCTCCGTATAACATTTGTGTGATGCATACAAGGAAATTATCGCAATTTCGTACTCTTCCTCTATCCAACTACCACGGGTTACTATCAGCAATACACAAAATAACACTGAACGCATTAATGCAAGTCTTAATTACGTTGTGTTTAATATTCTCATCTTTTATCGAGAGCAAGCCTTTCCACACGGTCCATTGACTACAACTTTCGGGATAGGATCAATAGCACTCCGCTAATTTACCATGTCTGCGAGCCCATGGGGTAAAGAAGATCTCGTTCATTTTGAACTTGGTATGTCCTTTCGAACCGATCAATGAGCATCGCGAAATAATCACATGATGTCAAATTCGATGTTGGCTATCGTGCACTGAAACAGTGCAGTCGAAAAATACGACATTAAGCAGAGATGTAACGGAACTTATGATAAACAGTTCAAATTTGAAATTAACAACTTGCACTATATTGTAATGCTCAATTGTTTGACGAATAAAAACGAAGAACATTCGCGATTTCGTGGAAAGAAACCACTTTAGTAGCTTCTGACATGCATTTCAAATCGAGCATGTGGCCTACAGCACCCAACTGGCCTTGACCGCGTTCAGCTGATTGAATTCAGAACTCAAAAGTTTTTATGGTAGAAAAAGAAGTAAACTTAACAATAACCAGAGGATGACGAGGTATATCGATTATAAATATAAAATCTTACGAAAATCAATAGGGACAGTCACATACCGCATGGTTTGTCATATACTCATCGAGTTTAGAAGCGAAAACCTCAACAGATTCTGATCGTGTGATTTTTTCAAACAAAATGTTACAAGTGAAACAAATAAAGGTTGGAAATATCGCTGTAACAAGCATGTACAGCCTCACATTCGTCTAGTGCCTTGGTCCAATCCTCGAACGTTGTAAGAAAATTAAATAAACAGTAACAATTACTTAGAAACCCACGTTATGCTGCGGTCAAAATATTTTGATTTTCAAAATGTTCTCTTATGCGCGCAGTCACAATGCGTTCCATTAATTTAGAGATCACCGGAAGTAGCGTTACCGGTCTATAGTTTGTTGCGTCTGAACGGCTACCGCTTTTATAAATAGGAGTTATCATCCCCGCTTTTCTTTGCGGTGTTATGTTTCCTTCATGTAGACTGAGATTGAATAACCGCGTTAGAGGAGCAGTCAGTGCAATGCTACACCTGCGAAGTATTGACGGGAGTAATTTTGTCTGCACCAGGGGACTATTTTTCGTTTAGTCTACAAAGTTCCCATCCAAACATGTATTCATTGACGGTCATTTCACTTAATAATTTCAATCGTGGCGAATTTTGTAAAACTTGATATGTAGTACAACTCTTAGAATTGAACACAAGTGATAAGACGTTGCTAAAGCATCGCGGCATCGTGGGCAGTGCTTTCAACACACACACATCTTGTAGAGAAGCTTAGGATTCTTTTCCATTCTCTTAAGCAAGTTCCATTGGAATTGCATGCGATATTCTCTTACAAGAGGCGTGACGTGATTCCGTATCTTACAGAATCGCTTCCAAGTTGCTTCCGTACCCAAAATTTTATGAGTTATCCAAGGCTCTCTCTTTATAGCTAACCATTTCTTAGTTCTACTCCTGATAAAAACCAGGTAGTTGTGGTTGCATTTATGTGGTTTAAAACTCGAGTTCTCGTCAATTTTCGCATTCAAATAATTTATAAATGTATCGTAATATGAGCCAGAATCCATGCAATCAAACTCTTGAGTTTGTACATCATGGAGACTGATATCTAAGTTTTAAAATGGTATTTTCTGTAAGACTTTTGTCTGTTGGCTTAATCGTTCGGCGCTACAATCAGAATCGAAATCAAGCACCACATGGTCAAACTTTCTCAGTGTTGCCAGGCCTTGTATGTCCACTACGATTTCCAGTTGGTATCGATAGCGATAGCCATGTCGGTCGTAGAAAATTGATCTTCAGAGTACTGGGTCCATTGACTTTGTAGTTGGAGGATCTAGGTATTCTAAACGTGTCTACAACAATTGAATCACAAGACCCAATGACATCCGCAATGTATAACCATTGCTTCAAATCATGTTACTTTGATTTCGAAGCTGATATTGCATCAACATTTTCGGGAACACCGAAGAAGATTAAAGGAGAGTTGTCTCGACAAGTGGATTGACCTTTTCTTTCCGATCAGGGTATGTCGGCTTGGACTCGGCAGGTCAAAGCAGAACAAGAACTGAGTAGATATGATTAAGGATGACGTTTTCCATGTCCGATGTAGTTCACAATGCCACCCTTAATAGGCACGGCTGGTCTACTTGTGGGTGTGTTTTATACCGAGTTAATCGCGTCATCGAAATAGGTACTGAAGCTTTAAAGCCCATGTGTATGCAGATCTTAGTCCATTTCTTGAGCTCATGTGTTTATCATGCTGAAAAAGTGTATCTATCGACTCCGGTACATTTTTGCAGATTACACAAGAGCGATATCAGTCTTAGTTGAATGAGCGGCAGTGTTTGCGTTTTTTGAGTTGCTTGAATCTGCCAACTAGACGGTGGGTAGTCCTGGCTAAAGTGTTCGCCATTTTATTTGATGATGACCACGGGAAAAGGGTTCACTAAGTCCATCTTTATTACACCCGGATAAGCAGTCACGACACTCACTTAATGGAGCAGATTTTGGGGTATGCTTATCATGCTTTTTGCCATCTTGAGCAATATCTACTTCGGGTTGAATTGCGATGGCAATTCTATCTACCAACAGCGGTTTAAGTGGTTCCTTAGATTTTGGATATCAAGTTTCGAAATTTCTATTCGAGATTTCAGCTTTGCCTCGTGGCGAGGATTTGTGGGTGTAACGCTAGGCTGTTTACTTCGAAATGTACTACATACGTAGCTAACGCCGAGAAAATCAACGTTATTAATAAACGATAACATTTTCTGCGTTAGGGCTTAATCACAGTTTGTATTACTTTACCCAAACAACCAAAACATTTCACACACATTACTTGCTATCTTCTTTGTCTGGGGCGTTGAGGTCATCCTTCGTGTCATTGCTACAATTCAGCGTGGGATGAGAAAGTGAACTTGGCGATGCAGTTCTTTCTCGATTGATAGCTACCGTTGAAGTGAATGCGTTGGACCAGAGTGACGCGATCCAAGCGGTAAAAAGCGAACGAGTTCGAATAAAAGTGATGCGGTGCAACGAGTTTGATCCGTCAGAGTTTAAAAAAAACTATCAGTCGATTCGAAATGATGTGATCTAGGTAAATTAGGGTTAAAACGTGAAAAATGGGATTTTTAAGGATTCATCTTGCTCAGAGTTTAAACTGGTATATTCCGAACGAGCAAATTGAGACGAGTTCAATGATATATGAACCGTCCCGCTCAGACAAACGAGCGAGGAAATAAATCCAAAAGTATGAGAGCACAAATTTATGTGTCCGCACAACACATCACATCAAACCAAATGTATGAGCATAGTTTGACTGCACGCTATGCTTGGCAAATAGGTAAACTAATCTTGGGTTAGATTGACTGGCTTAAAACCCTTCGGTTTACATGGGCTTTGTTTAAAGCCTGTTGCACGTAGTGAGCTTGTGAAACGAAGGTTCTATATGAGATGCGAAATGTTTCTCAAATTTGCTCTCACCGATCGGTATAAAATTTATTTTCCTGAAAATTATTGGAAAGTGACACGGAGCACACGAAACCACATATAAGCTTAAAATTTTTCAGTGACTGGTAAATTGAATTGTTCTCTTTTTGAAGCTGTTTTAGTACCAAATTGGTGTGATCACGACCATATATAAATCGCTCTGCGGCCTCCATCGGTGAAGTACCATTCTCTTCATCATTTTGAAGATATTGAACTGCATAATTAGTGAAAAATCCTAAGTCATTCTCATTTATGCAACCTATATTTAGTGGCGCGGCACAGATAACAAAAGTTTTTTTCACTAGCAGCTCAAAATTCATGCGCTGTTGGATATCCGAAAGATCGTTCTTAAGGGCGGGAATCGATCTGACGCTGCGAACTAAAGACCAGTTACGTTGTTGCCAGTAATTTCTAAAGTGCTAGAGAGTTTAGTAGCGGAAAAGATCACTCATCACCTCGAAACCAATAGACTGCTTGCGAAGGAACAGCACGGTTTCAGGAAATATCACTCATGGCTATTTAACCTCTTGCTCACCTTGAACG
>JACCGJ010003618.1:0-14437 GCA_013407085.1 Atriophallophorus winterbourni
AGTTGAACGCTTTCGTGATGTTTTAAAAAGTCATGTCCGAGAAGGATATCAGTGCACAAGTGTGGGAGTACGGAAAGCTTAACATCGTTATATACTGTTCCGTTATGCGGCAAAGAAACAACACAATGTCCCTTGGTATGGCTTCGTAATTGTGTAGAAGCTAAAATGATTTAGCTGTGTGACTGATATGTAGGAAATTTATGCCTCTGAACAATGGATTCGCATACAAAACTTTCTGAACTTCCAGTATCGATCAATGCATCTAACTTCACACCGTTCACAATGACTTTAGTGATTGCATTTGAAAGACAAGCTGGAGCAGCAGCGGTGATGACAGAGGATGCTACAAATGGTGATGCAGATGCAACATGTTTATCAAATTTGGAAGAACGGCATACCGATCGAAAATGTCCCATTTTTCCACATGCCTTGCAGACTGCATCACGAGCAGGACACTTGTGACGAGGATGTCTATCATAACCACAAAAGTAGCAAAGGCCTTGGAGCTTCCGGTTAATGCTGGCCAACGTTTTATTTGGGACTGAATCTATCGGTATGTTTTGGTGGCTATGCATTTCTGTTTGCACAGTGTTACAAGGAATTTCCTGGATGGGTGATGTATAAGAATGTGATTGCTTCTGCGCCATGTCTAGAGACTTGGCTTGGTCAAAAGCAGTTTGGATGTCTAGAAATTTATTTCAAGCAAGCGTTGTCGGATAGAATTCGAAGACATTCCCGTAATGAAAGCATCACGTATGGCTTCGTCTTGATACTCGACAGCAGTTACAGATTTAAAGTTACAGTCCCGTGAGAGCGAGCGGAGTAGCTGCAAAAACTGATCGAGGCTCTCACTGGAATCTTGCTTACACGTAGCTAGTAGATGTCGAGCAAAAACTTCGTTCTTCGACTGTACGTAGGTTGACTGCAGAGTAGAAATAGCTGATTCATAGGAAGTGCATTGAAACACGAGTTTATACACAGACGGGGAAAGGAAATGGATGAGTGTCTTTAATTTGTCTGGCTTATGTGAGTCTATAACATCAAGAAAGTTTGTGAATGTATAGAACCAATGTTCCCACGAGTCTGCAGCATCAGATGCATTTGGGGCGGTTTCAAAGCGTTCAGGACGAAGTAATCGATCCATTTCTAGAAGATTAAATTGTTGTGATTATGAGTGTTAGATCCCATTGTAAGAATATCAAAAGACGAAGGCCCGAGAACTACGCTTTAATCTTCTATAAACTGAGGTATGCAATCTGGAATATAGAACGGTAATACTAAGGTGCGAAATAGGAATACAGTTAGTAATAGAAAACAGGAACGGTAAAATATCATCACAATCGCCAGCGGAGATACAACTGCCAAGGTAAACAAAGCTGTCGACCAATTCAAGATTGACATCGCACACAGTTAGGTTTGGAAGAGAGCCGCTCCAATCCTGGGTAAGTGTTTTACACTTGTTAGGCGCAAAGCACATGCCTTGAAGCTTCAAGTGCCAGGCGGTCCAGGGCTTGTTGCATTATATGAGGGTCATCTTCCAGAAGTGCGATGTCAATGGCATACTCTAGATCGGTCGCTCGCTCACCCGGCAGAAGTTCAACATCTGTGCCCAACAAGCCAGCTAAAGCTTTTCTCAGGAAATCGTCAATCGCGAAGTTAAAAAGGAAAGGCGAGATAGGGCAGCCCTGCCGCACCCCGCTGGAGGTATTGAACGAAAACGACAATTGTCCGTACGCTCGAACCCTGCCCGAAGTTTGGCAATATAATGCTTTCAAGATTCAAGCATACTTCTCGGGCACTCCATGTCTCAGTAGACAGTTCCAAAGACTTTCACGATCGATTGAATCGAATGCCGCTCGGATGTCAAGGAATACTACGATAGTTGGTTTACGAAAAGTGTGGCGTTGCTCCAGTAACTGACGGAGTGTGAAAATTTAATCTATGCACCATCGGCCGGCACGAAACCCAGTTTGCTCTTCCCGTTTGGTACTTAATCGGTGAAGCAGAATGGACGCCAGTATTTTAGGAGCTACTGAAATGAGACTGATACTCCGATGATTTTCACAGGAATCGCGCCGTCCCTTTTTGAAAATCGGAGCAATTACTGATTCTCTCCAAGGGATTGGAGCGCGTTCCTCAGCCCATATGTTGGCGAACAGCGCTTGAAGTTCGCGAACTAAAGCGAAACCGCCATCTTTGAACAATGACGGAAGCAAAGCATCAGCACCTGATGCCCGATGGCGCTTAAGGCTCCGGACTACACTGTAAATCTCTGATTGAGTCGGAGCCTCAAGAGAAATCGATCATGGGGTACAGTGTTTAGTATTCTCGAAATCAGTGGGTGCAGAATGCCAGTTAATCTGTGCTTCAAAATGTTCTGCCCATCGCTCCATGCGTCTGTGCATGTTAAAAACTGGCAAACCATCTGCTTCACGTATCAACTCACCGATGCCTGGTTCCCCGCTTCCAGTTTTTCTGATGAGTTGGAACAATTTTCTAAAATTGCCTACAGCTACCACAGATTCCATTTCCGTAGCCTCTGAACTCCACCAACTTTCCCTGTTGGTTCTCAAACTGGCAGTCAGTTTACGTTTAATAAGACTTCGTGACGCATCATGTATGCTATCAGCAGAAAGCAACCGACATTGGTCCATTAATTGAAGAGAATTCACAGAAACCCAGTGCTGAGCTACACGGAAAGTCAACCCACAACTATCCAACGCGGCTATTTCCAAGGAGGGTTGAATCACACTTCATTGGTCATCGATACTATTTTGGGGAACTGTAGACAGATGCAGACTCAAATTGGCCTGAATCCCTCGGAGAACCGGGAGATCGTTAAGCCTAGCAGCTTTCAACTGCCTTGAAACGCATCGAGAGCTTAGCACAGACTAACGCATGATCGGACTCTAGACAGGTGCCCCAGTAGGAACGGCAATCTTGCACACTCCTCGCCAGGAGTATCTGATAGCAATATGGTCAATTTGCGTGAACAAGGCCCCCGATGGAGATCTCCAGGTGGAGCAGTGACGTTTCGAATGGCGGAAGTTAGTGCTGGCAATGTACAGTCTGTGCTCTGAGCACAAGTTAAGCAATCTTTCGCCGTTGTCATTACGATGACAATCGAGATTAAACCGTCCACCCACGAAATGCTCGTTTAAAGATAGACGGCCCACACATGCATTCATGTCTCCAGCTAGGACAACGATGTCACTCCTCGATGCAAGTCTAATGAGTTCTTGTAATCTTCCATAAAACTCATCCTTGTCAAGTTCAGAGCTACAATTAGTCGGTGCATAGGCAGCAACCACAAACAGGTCGCGGGATTGGTTGCGAAATCTGCCTTTTTTGCACGAACCCTGTAGTCTTACTGCACAAAGACGACTGTCGACTGGTATCCAATCTAACAGTGCGACCTCAGCTCGCTTGCCCTGGGATAATTGTCCACTGTGTGCCTCATGACGTTTTCGTCAGCCAGTAAGATTTGTAGTTCCTTAGAAACGCAATGTTGAAACATTGAGTGAATATAAGCAGCCATCTCGGACAGAGTAAAATGAGTGTGACAGCCAATCACAATCGCTGATGACAAATATGCACATTACAAGACTTAGGAATCGAGAAAATTCGTTTATCAGATTTATCAAATATCGATTCTAAGTACTTGAATGTAGGGGACCTTTGAAATATGTACTCAGATGTCTGCGTTACTTTGATAAAATATCAGAGTATTTGAAATACCTCGGCTTTAATTCGTTACACTCTGAAATTTGCAGCAAATCGTTTGACCGTCCACAGCATAAGGTAGACTCTTGCATCAGAAAAATGAAACTTTCGGGTTTTTTTCGGATGGTCCTGTGAGGTATGCAGATTTTTCAGTTGTTCAGGATTCAAACTGGACTCAGATGTTGCGTGATAAAAGTCGTTGAAATGGTTTTTTCACGAGTCCCATGCAGGACAAGGTTCATCTAACAATGTATTTGATTGTGTTGAATCTTCTGGTCGCAACCATACATAAAGGAAACCGAACGCTTGTTATCTACCACTATAAATTGTCTTCCATGTGGATAGTGCTTCGGTTTTCTGATTGGTTTAACATTTGAGTACGCCTCATTCTCCACAGCCGAGTGATTGTTTCGCTAGGATTGAGTGTTTTAGTAAGAAATGCGATGGGATTGTGGTTTTGACTAAAAGAGGCGTGCAATGTTAACATGTGGTTAACATTTGGTTCCAAAGGTTGTCATAGCCGGGGGTGGCAGTGGGGATAAGCTCCCACTGTTTATAAAACGCTCCCATATGGTATGCGTCTCAAATAGCCTCTGACAACCAAGTCCAGCTTCTGGCCTGCACGAATGGCTCCCCGAGCCCGGCGGAACTGCTTCTACCAACAAGAGAAGGGGCGAGGTCGAGTGACTGGCGCCTGAAAACCAGCTTGCTTCGAGCAGATGTAGCTCGTTAGCCTGGAAGGGCATTTCATCTAAAGGAAGGAGAACCCTGATTTTAAACCTCCTCCGCCTTGCGGGATACCCGATCGCGGGAACGGCTTCGGGAGAAAACCCTGAGGAAATATCTGGAACAGAGTCTGGTAGACTGTTGGTTGGTGCCCACCACCTCTTTCTGGCATATATACTATACTATACTATATTACTATATACTATATCCCTGCTGCCTCGCAGGTGGCACTTGGTTGTGCAAAGGCTAGAGAAGCTGACTCGAACAAACGCCGAGTGCTGCTGTGGACGCCACTTTGTACCCAAATTCCCGAGAATCTTCATTGAGGCCGACTCATCCTCCAGGAGGAGATAGTCGCACAAAACAACATCTGAAGCATCTGTTTCGATTACTAATCAATGTTTGCATAAAATCACAAGCCTGATCCACGCAAAGGGCCGCATAGTCATACAATGCACGTGGACGAAGATACTGCTAGGTTGCCTAGGCCTAGACAAATATAAAAATTAAACTTATAACAGAAAATGTTAAGGATACTTTACCGTGTTTTCGCTTGCAGCTCAGTACCGGTAGCAAGTCAATTTAGCACGGATCGTACATAAGATCATAAGATCAGACATTATTCGTTATAGTCTATTGTAATAAGCATGACATTTTTAAGTTCGCTTTTGAGGTTTTCAAAAGTCATCTGTTAAATTGATTTGCCACCGGTAGTGAGCTGCATAACTCCGGAAAGGTTTGTCCCAATCCTGGCGGCAAAAGTAGGAGGGTTGAGCTTGGGGCTAGCTGCCCCACCTTGTGAAAAACCTTCTAGCTTCAGAAACGCCAACATGAATACTAACAGACAACACGGACCTGAGAGAAGATGAAGCCCCAGCTGGAAGGTGTGTGACGTCGGGCGGTGAAAGCCAGAGCCATTTGGAGGCCATCAGGCCTGTGACCATCGTCTCTACCAGCACCACCACTACCATCATCACACAGAACGTCTAGATAATCTATGAGACAATGCAAGTGGTCGCAGAGGTGAGGAAGTATAACCTCACCATCTTAGGAATCAGCGAGTCAAAATGGATTGGCTCCTGGGCTGGTATGGTATGAAAGCACAAGCCTGATCCAGGCAAAGTGCCGCACAGTCATAGACTGCACGTGGGCTGAGATACTGTCAGGTTACCCAGGCCTAGAAAGATATGAGGAATAAAAAAGAACACGAAATGGTTTTTAAGACTGCAGTAAGTTTCAACATGCAACTCACTACCTCTGGCCAATCAATTTAGCAAGGTGTTAGCAGCACAGCACGAAGTACTGCACGATTGCACATCCGTACATGACAGATAGGAGAAAATAAATAAAAATAGAAATGGTAGTGAGACTCCATCGTGTTTCAGCACGCAGCTCACTACCGGTGGCCAATCAATTTAGCACGGTGTTGGACGCACAGCACAGAAGTACCGTACAATTACACATACGTGATAGTAGGAAAGAAGATGAGTTCAAGATCATCCTCTGCAACAAGTTCCATGTCCTGGAAGGGCTGCTTGAGGAAGAGACGCTGAATCATAAGTGGTAGAAAGTGAAAGAAGCAGTGGCTTCAACATGCCAGGAAGTACTGGGCCCCAAACCATATGCGCACAAAAAATGGATTCCACAGAAAATAGAAGAAAGAAGGAAAAAGCAATTAGTGGTGAACAACAGCCAAACGTAAGCAACAAAAGCAAACGCACAAGAAAAATATACAGAATCAAATAGAATTGTCAAGCGGAGAGTCAGAGGAGACAAGTTGAACTATGTGGAGACACTGGCCATAGAAGCAGAAGAAGCACATCAAAACAACACCGAGGACCTGTATTCCACCATCAAGAAATTATCAGCAAAGTTTTCCAAGCCAGAAGGTCAGTAAAAAACAGAGATGAAGAAGCGATGTCAGACGAAAAAGGATAAAACGATGTGGATCGAACAGATCAGCTCCTTCAAACCCACCGAAGATACTGTCAGCTGAAAGCGCAAGCTTCAAACGTTTGTTAACATGGGTTAAATAACACATTCTGATCTCCGGGAGAGTATATGTAATTATTCCAATTTTGAAAACGAGTGTGCTTGTTGCAAACTTCGGGGTATCACTGTTGTTTCAATCGCTATTTAAGTACTGACTTCACTCTTGTTGCACCGGTTGAGTGCCGAATGCGGACAGCAGATCCGTGAGTTATAAACCTGGTTTTTTGCCGGTTGAGATTGAACAGATAAAATCTTCACACCATCAGTTATGCAATGAACGTTTTGCGTTTCTCAGACCAACTTTAATAGAATTTTTAGACATTCGGGCAATATTTTATGCAGTCGATCGCGGAACTGTCCATTGAAACGGCGTGTCCAACAATTTTGTTTGGATTTTAACAGGATTATTTTGTCAAACCTCGGAACGCTATTGCGATCTCGATATGAAAGGTCGGGCGTTCCACGCTCATCTATGGTTGAAAAACCTGGTTTACCCACGCTGCAGATGTCCACTTGCATTCTTTTTTTGACACGCGTTGCCTGCGCATGATTGCTGACATTCTTTGGCAGGTTATATTCCCGTCGCCAATGTTATAATCCCGAGTTCTAGGATTAAACTGTATCTCAAACAGACAATTGAGCAGAGAGGTTCTGGATGAAAGTTCTATTGATACAAGGTGGGACAAAGAGCACCACAGTCCAATTGAAGGGTAGGCTAAAATAGGGAGAAGAATTGTTAGTGTAAAGTAAACACAATGATAAGTATAATTCGTTTGGAGGTGACCCTCCTAACACCTCCCCCAGGAAGTCTTCAACGATAGGACTGTTTACGTGGGTTCAGCTGCAAAGGTTTGACTTTCTTTCGAACACGGTCGGTCCATCTTCTTGGTGTACAGTTAGTTTGAACATCTCGTTTTTCTGGCGAGGATATGGTCAACCTCTCAGGTAGTTCAAATGTGTCTAGCAAGATGTCCAGTGGAATACCAGGATCGTGGTTTACAATCTCGGGCAAAGAAGATGGGCGCAGCTGATTTGCATGACGGATCCAGATGGAAGATTGTACATCAACTTCATAGATCACGTGTCCCACGCGGCGAACAATTTGTCCGTGTGTCCATGTTTCACCACCACTTCGATAGTCTTTTGCCAGTACGGATGCACCTGGCTTATAGAACCGACTGACGGCTCCATGGTGATGGTTGAACTGGTTTTCCATGCGTCGGTTTCTAGACATCTCATTAGAAAACGATGGACGGATGATGTCCAATGGTAATCGAATCTTTCGATTCATGAGTGCCTCTGCCGGGGATACACTGTTAGGTACATTGGGATTCGGCGTGGCTCGGTAACTGAGCAAGAACCTTTCAATGATGTCTGACGTGGTTCCTTCCCCTCTGAGTTTCAAGAGTGCTCTCTTGAATGTATCCACAAATCTTTCTACTTGTCCGTTGGATTGTGGGTGAAACGGAGGCGTGCGTTTATGCTCAATACTGTTTTGTTGACAGAATGATGCAAACTCCGCCGAAGTGAAAGCTGTTCCGTTGTCGGAAACAAGAGTATCTGGGACACCAAATCGGCTGAATACCTGCTGCAGTTTAGTAATCGTTGCACTTGAAGTGACTCGAACCATGTGAAACACTTCGGGCCATTTGCTGAATGCGTCGACTAGGATCAAATAATTTTGATTGTTAATCGGACCAGCAAAATCAATATGAACCCTGGACCATGGTGATTCTGGTGTTTTACCGACTGAGCTATCCGGGCCGTCTTGGAAGACGTCAGAAAACTTCGTTTTCAAGTTTTCAGTAAATTGATTACGTAAAACTGATGTTGTGTGCGATTGGATAGCCTCACAGATGGAACTTAAAGGTACATCCATGAGTTGAAGTTTAGTAATCCAGTCCAGTCCGAGTAAATTCAGGTTTGCACAGTCCGTTAAATAGCATTTACCAGAAAACTGTTGGTTGTTAAAAGTGACTTCACAAATCAATTCTCCGGTTAGATTTAACGTATTGCCTGATGCACTCTGGGCCACGTGACTGGTGGGTAGAATATGAGGTTTTCCAATTAATTCCCATGTGTTACGTGAGATCAACGTAATATCCGAGGCTGTGTCCAGCTGGAGGCGGATCGGAACGGTATTAATTGAAACAATTACGTATTTACGTCGAGATTGAAATTCTCCGTTGAACGTTGCGAATACGGAATTAGATAGCAGTTTTTTATGAGGGTACTGCTTGTGACGGACGGCTTTTGGGGTGCTCTTTGATGGATTGTGATTGCCTTTTAACATGGAGTGACAAAACCCTTCCTTGTGTCCGCGTCTGTGGCACTGATGACATTGATGCTTTTTAAATGGACAAAAACGTGCAAAGTGCCAATCTCCGCATGACCAACATGCCGTAGGGGGCTTTTTGACAGATGTTACTGTCTCTTTTGCTAAGGCATGTACGGTGACAGATGAAGTCGGCAGCGATGTCCGCTGGATGAGAGCTGTGTCGTGTTTGAGGTTAATCAGTCTTTGGCATTCAGTGGTGAGTGAACGCACAGTTACTTCTTTCTCGTGTTCGAGTTTAGAAAGTAATCTAGTACGTATGTCGGCTTCTTGTGGTGACTGGAGACCAGCGATGAAAACGAGACATTTAAATTGATCTTCCGTAAGGGTCTGTAGCTGGAATTTTTCGCACTCACGATTAACGATGCCGGCAAACGTAACGTAATCATCACCATCTCGTTTCGATAGCTTCAAACAATTGTAACGGGTGTTAAATAAGGAGGATTGATCTCCGAAAATTTCCCGTAATTGCTCTACAGTTTCAGAAAAACAAAGATCTTTCGGTTGCTTGGGCAGAATGAAATTTGTGAAACGATCGTGCTCGATAGTTCCAAGTTTGCGAACAAGAAGGCGGGATTTCCACGCATCATCTTGACAGGAAAATTCATTCAGAAATGTATCTTTCCATCGGTTGTACCATGAATCGAAAGTAAGACCGGATGCAGGATCGTAATTGAATTCTGAAATTATAGAAGCAGTCGATTCCATAAATGCTGGTGAATTGGAACTCTGGACAGAGTTGAAGACTGAAGGTTGAGACATTGTGTTAGCGATTGAATCAAACGCATTTGTGTTTGTTCGAATTGTTTGTGTTGATGATCAAGAATCGCTTTCAAATCCTCTGATGAAAATGACATGATTGGATTCGTTGTAAATTCCCGTCGCCAATGTTATATTCCCAATGTTATAATCCCGTGTTCTAGGATTAAACTGTATCTCAAACAGACAATTGAGCAGAGAGGTTCTGGATGAAAGTTCTATTGATACAAGGTGGGACAAAGAGCACCACAGTCCAATTGAAGGGTAGGCTAAAATAGGGAGAAGAATTGTTAGTGTAAAGTAAACACAATGATAAGTATAATTCGTTTGGAGGTGACCCTCCTAACAGGCAGCGTTTCGTTACAAATGTAGATCTTTGCAAATGAATTTTAGGATTAAGAGGTTATGACTGCAATTCGTACTGTACAACCTCATTGAACACGATTCGGTTGTTCCGAGTTCCAATCAGAGTATCGCTTGTGTTAGAGAGAATAGGCATCCTTGCCGGATTTTAGACAAAAGCAGACAAATTTATGGGGCTGAATCATGTTCGATTACTATGCAACTATTGAATATTTTTATACAACGACTATGCAATCGTGTAGTATTACTGTGCTCTTCAAGCAGTGAGCTGCATGCAAAAAACACGTTGCAGTTTCTTTTTATTTTAGTTTCTCGTGTCTGTCTTGGCCTAGAAAACCTGACAATATCTGAGCCCATGTGTAGTCTGTGACTGTGCCGCCCTTTGCCTCGATCAGGTTTGTGATTTCATACATAATACGTACATCGGACTGTAAATCAACATTGTGTACATTCTGTCAAAGGTATCGTGGTGCATGAGGAAAACGAAATACGTTGGAGTCTCGCTGTCATTTTCTCACAAGCCCATACGCAGTTCCTCACGATGTTGCACTTTGCCTGGGAACAGACTTGTGGTTTTATACATACATACATTCCTTTTGTCATATCTCTCTAGGCCTGGGCAACCTGAAAGTATCTCAGCCCGCGTACAGTCTCTGACTGCGGCACTTTTGCCTTGATCCGGCTTGTGCCTTCATACCATACCACATACATACTATGTCCTCATTATGTGGACACACTTTTGTGATAATCAAGAAAATAGTATGAAAGCACAAGCCTGATCCAGGCAAAGTGCCGCACAGTCAGAGATTGCACGTAGGCTGAGATACTGTCAGGTTGCCCAGGCCTACTCTTATATGACAAAAGAAATAGAAAGGAAATCGAAATGGAAAAAAATATAAAGTGTCGCTAGCGTACCATCCAATGTTCTTTCATTTTGGAAAACGCCACTGGAAAAGGTTACCGGATGATCAACTGTGTATTTACCGGAATTAAATTCACAAAGGAAATTGAAAGCATGAATTCTCACCTTTTTAGACGTACACGTTAAGAGAACTAGCCGTGGCGAACTGGAAACGAGCGTCTACCTAAAATCTACACTATGCAACCGCACTCGAACACATTGATCTACTTGACAACTACAGAAAAAATGAGAAACACATGTACAACGTATTTATAAAAAACTTCATTAAACGACACAAATCCTTTCATCCACGCCGTGCGCAGCAGACCTCAACGAGTTGGAACGTTACCCAACCGTATGTGGAACATATATCGCGACTCTCGGCAAGAATGCTGAGGCTATTCTGGATTGATGTTGCACCCAAACCTAGGATCCCACACTAAAAAGTACAAAACGAATGTCGTCTACAAAATCCCATGCAGAAATTGTGAAATGCATTACGTCGGGTAGACAGGAAAAAGACCGGGTACAAGACTGCACGAGCATCACATAGCCTTGAGAGCACGACCGCAAGTCTCTTGTATCAATACACGTCGATCGCGAAAGACATTAATTCGATTGGAATCAATGTTCAATCCTTGTCACCGGTAGAACACGCCATTCACTGGAATTTCTCGGGGATTTGGCATTCAACGACACAGTCCCTCAAACCAAGATATGCAATTACACAGCACCTACGTACGAATGAAATGTCGTTTGTTCTGCATGCGGCACAGGAACGATCGTATGACAAGCAGCCCAGACAAGCAGGGAAACATAGTATATAGGTCGTGAACTTCAAAGCCCTTGTGCTTCGCAAGAGTTTACGCTGATGATGTCATCTAGTTTGGTTGCGAAACGTCAGTAACCCATTATACAAGCTAGGCGAACACCGAACTTGAATTTCTAGTCATGGTGTGTACAAGAACCTTGTGGACCGAACCATCATATCCTTCCTTTGGTTGTTGCACTGTACCCAGCTGCTGGAAATCTCTTGTGTTGTCAAACAATATTGGTAGTTGCGTCAGCTATCCTTGAAATGAATAATGCTCGACAAACACAAGTGCATCTTTGAATTCATTATCGCGCTTGTATGGCTGCATGGACTGGTTCAGAAAACAATGCCGGAATCATCTCACGGATGTTATACTATGCTGCCCACCGAAGATATAAACGAAGCAACCAATGTTACTAGATTCATGTTCTTTTTGCTTTTTCTATGGGTAATTAAGCTTCAGTTACCAGTTAGCGCCCTATATCTCATGCCATTAGAATTGAAGCTGATTCCATCAATTGTTGCCATGTTCTCAGTTTTCTTTCAAAACATAGAAAACCTGACGTTTCTACGACGGATTCACGCTCATGTGCTTGTGCTTTTATTCTTTGATATCGTTAACACCATGCCAGATATTTTAGCAAATTTTTGACATTCTAATCTCATATTTCAGCGTGTCGCATAATTGAATGGGTGCATTTTTGGACACACCCCGGACAGAAAAATTCAGCGAAGCCGGGGCTGGCAACGGCATCCGATATGGCCTCTCTAGCATGCAAGGCTGGCGTGTTGAAATGGAAGATGCTCATGTAGCACGTGTTGAATTGCCGGTCCCTTTCAAACAGTGGTCTTATTTCGGTGTATTCGATGGACACGCCGGTTCAAGAGTTTCAGAACTTTGCGCTTGTAAACTGTTGGATGTAAGTTTGCCCATTTCTTTTTTCACATACATTGTCTTCAGTCGATCTTAAACACGGATGAGTTCAAGGGTATCGCCTCGTCGATCTCTGAAGACCTGGACCCTTTTCGAATAATGATGATCGAACGAGGTATTGTAAATGGATTTTTGGCGTTCGATCGCGATCTCGCCAGCCAAGATCGAAACGAGCGTTCTGGATCGACAGCAGTTGTCGCTTTTATCACTCCTACCCATATCATCGTCGCAAACTGCGGTGACTCAAGAGCGGTGCTTGTTCGAGATGGCAAACCATTCATTGCGACCGAAGATCACAAACCTATGCTTGCAAGTGAGCGAAAAAGGATTTCCGATGCCGGTGGACAAGTGATGCTCTCACGTGTAAACGGATCACTTGCTGTTTCACGGTAAATACTTTTTCGTATTAATACTGTTTGTGTCGCTCACAATCACGTTGCTCTCCTGGGCATTGAACTAGCTTAAAAGAATAGTAAATTTAGTTACAAGCTTGAATCCACTTGACAAGCTATAATTCACATAAAAATTGACATTCCCCATACGGAGCCACCCTAAAACACGATTTCTTCGCGTCAGTGTTCAGTCATTTCTTTTAAACTATAAAAATAGTTTGTCGCAAAAATATGATCGTTCGTCTAAGAGGGTCTTAGGTGTGATGCATAATACTTGTACACATTCAGTTAAAATCTTTTAACGAACGATAATGAACATACGAATGAGAGTAGGATAACTCAGTGAGCCCTATGCTAATCATATAATGGTGCACATGGCGGATAGCTTCTATAATAACGTGAGCCTTCTTCTCGATGGCAGAAAACTTCTTTTTAGTTGAACGTAGTGCTTGAGAGGAAAAATGCAATCAGCCAATGATTTTGGCTAAAAGATGCGGCTATATCAACTTCTGATGGCGTTATTGTTCCAAGCACGCTGTCCAGGTACACTGAATTTGGTCAACATGTACTTAAAGCTTGAATTCTGTTCATACTAACACTTGATCTGCTCCAAACCTAAAACATTTTTATAGCTGTTGTAGCCGACTCTTTCTCCTGAGTTTGTTACCTTCTGTTGAAAATGTAGAAATGCTGCAGACGTTTTTGGACCATATCATCATTATGTGGATCTGATTACATTGTATGGTTTGGTATGATACCACAAGCCTGATCCAGGCAAAGTGCCACACAGTCAAACTGCACGTGGGCCAAGATATTGTCAGGTTTCCCAGGCCTAGACATATGGGGGAATAGAAATGGTAGTGAGACTCCAGCGTGTTTCAGCATGCAGCTCACTACCGTTGGCTAATCAATGTAGCACGATGTTAGCCGTACAGCACAGAAATCCTGCACGATTGCACATCCGTGCACGGATTACATTGTAGCTATCACCAAGTGCTTAACTACCCTAAACCAAGATGAGGTAAAATCCTAAATCGATAGGGAAGAGTGCGGTCTAAAAAGCCTCTGAACATGTAGAAGTTTAGGCACAGACATACTGGGATGATCTGCATACACATCCATCCATCCATTCTAACAAGTGTCGTCAATGAGTAGAGCAACATCATGATAACAACTTCGTTTTGGTTTTCAGTGTTCTTCATCATAATAATCTTACTTTACCACTCCACCTAACACTCTAAAAAATTAATCAAATCCTATAACAAGATCGCTACTGAACACGATTTTGAGCCATGTCTCTGAGAGTGATTGGTCAATGCGAAGTCCGCGTCGGACCACGACGCGGCGGATGTGACTCGCCGCTCCAAAAATCACTGCCCCTTGTCCTATCCAAGGACATTGTATGGTGCACAGGCAAAAACTGATGTCACCAACCTATCAACGGGGTTATCGGGCTCCGAACTGGAAATTCCCAGAAAGGGCGTATGAACCGCTTCGC
>JACCGJ010003619.1:0-11268 GCA_013407085.1 Atriophallophorus winterbourni
GTTTTAATTTAAGGGAGGCCCGTGAGGCCCTCCCCATGGCAAAAACTAACGCGCCCTAGCGAACCCGATTAGGGCCCGTCGACGGGCTTCAACCAACCGAGTGCGAGGGTGAGGCCCCACCCGGGGTCAGAGCATTGCTGATCACCCTGAACCCGGCGCCAGGTAAGTTTAAGCATAAGCCAGACACCACACGACCACGCTTGCAGCAGCGTCCTGCACGCAACTTACGCATTTGCATCGATTGTGAGGGAATGTGGGCAGCGCTTGTGTCGGAGGGTAGGTATGCTTGTTGACGGTTGAAGCTAGCGTGTGGTGCGGTGTAGAGCGTGATCGAATGCGGCGCTGTGTTCGCGATCGGTCCTGGTAACGTGTATGCGTGGTGTGTTTTGAAAAGTGGCTTATGTGGATGTGTTATATGGTGTGTGTGTGTGTATGCGTGCGTTTGATTTGTGTTTTTTGTAATTTACACGCGTGGTGTTTTGACTATTATTGCGCGTAAAATGTGTTTGATCGAGTAGCGTGGCGATGTTTTGAGGTGTGCTGAATGTATGCGTGTTTGTGTAGTGCTTGTTGCTGTGAGTTGTTTGTGAATGTCTTGTGTTGTTTAATTTAAGGGGAGGACGGTGAGGCCTCCCCACTGGCAAAAACTACGCGCCCGAGCGAACCCGATTAGGGTCCGTCGCGGGCTTCAACCCACCGGAGTGCGAGGGTGAGCCTCCACCCGGGGTCAGAGCATTGCTGATCAACCTGAACCCGGCGCCAGGTAAGTTTAAGCACAAGCCAGACACCACACGACCACGCTGGCAGCAGCGTCCTGCACGCAACTTACGCATTTGCATCGATTGTGAGGGAATGTGGGCAGCGCTTGTGTCGGAGGGTAGGTATGCTTGTTGACGGTTGAATCTAGCGTGTGGTACGGTGTAGAGCGTGAACGAATGCGGCGCTGTGTTCGCGATCGTTCCTGGTAACGTGTATGCGTGGTGTGTTTTGAAAAGTGGCTTATGTGGATGTGTTTTATGGTGTGTGTGTATGCGTGCGTTTGAGTTGTTTTATTTGTAATTTACACGCGTGGTGTTTTGACTAGTATTGCGCGTAAAATGTGTTTGATCGAGTAGCGTGGCGATGTTTTGAGGTGTGCTGAATGTATGCGTGTTTGTGTAGTGCTTGTTGCTGTGAGTTGTTTGTGAAGGTCTTGTGTTGTTTAATTTAAGGGGAGGACCGTGAGGCCTCCCCACTGGCAAAAACTACGCGCCCGAGCGAACCCGATTAGGGTCCGTCGCGGGCTTCAACCCACCGGAGTGCGAGGGTGAGCCTCCACCCGGGGTCAGAGCATTGCTGATCACCCTGAACCCGGCGCCAGGTAATTTTAAGCACAAGCCAGACACCACACGACCACGCTGGCAGCAGCGTCCTGCAAGCAACGACGCATTTTGCATCGGATTGTGAGGGATGTGGGCAGCGCGTGTGTCCGGATGGTAGTATGGTTTGTGTTGACGGGTGAATCTAAACGTGTGTGTTGCGGTGTAAGCGTGATCGAATGCGGCGCTGTGTTCGCGATCGGTCCTGGTAACGTGTATGCGTGGTGTGTTTTGAAAAGTGTCTTATGTGGATGTGTTTTATGGTGTGTGTGTGTGTATGCGTGCGTTTGAGTTGTGTTATTTGTAATTGACACGCGTGGTGTTTTGACTAGTATTGCGCGTAAAATGTGTTTGATCGAGCAGCGTGGCGATGTATTGAGGTGTGCTGAATGTATGCGTGTTTGTGTAGTGCTTGTTGCTGTGAGTTGTTTGTGAATGTCTTGTGTTGTTTAATTTGAGGGGAGGACCGTGAGGCCTCCCCACTGGCAAAAACTACGCGCCCGAGCGAACCCGATTAGGGTCCGTCGCGGGCTTCAACCCACCGGAGTGCGAGGGTGAGCCCCCACCCGGGGTCAGAGCATTGCTGATCACCCTGAACCCGGCGCCAGGTAAGTTTATGCACAAGCCAGACACCACACGACCACGCTGGCAGCAGCGTCCTGCACGCAACTTACGCATTTGCATCGATTGTGAGGGAATGTGGGCAGCGCTTGTGTCGGAGGGTATGTATGCTTGTTGACGGTTGAATCTAGCGGGTGGTGCGGTGTAGAGCGTGATCGAATGCGGCGCTGTGTTCGCGATCGGTCCTGGTAACGTGCATGCGTGGTGTGTTTTGAAAAGTGGCTTATGTGGATGTTGTTGTGTGTGTAAGGCGGCGTTTGGATTGTGGTTATTTGTAAGTGACACGCGTGTTTTTTTTGACTAGTAATGCGCGTAAAGGTGTTTGATCGATAAGCGTGTCGGGTTTTGAGGTGTGCTGAATGTATCGTTGTTGTTGTCGTGGTTGTTTGCTGTGAGTTGTTTGTGCATGTCAGTGTGTTTTTTTAAAATTTAAGGGGAGAACGTGAGGCCTCCCCCAATGCCAAAACACTACGCGCCCGAGCGAACCCGATTAGGGTCCGTCGCGGGCTTCAACCCACCGGAGTGCGAGGGTGAGCCTCCACCCGGGGTCAGAGCATTGCTGATCACCCTGAACCCGACGCCAGGTAAGTTTAAGCACAAGCCAGACACCACACGACCACGCTGGCAGCAGCGTCCTGCACGCAACTTACGCATTTGCATCGATTGTGAGGGAATGTGGGCAGCGCTTGTGTCGGAGGGTAGGTATGCTTGTTGACGGTTGAATCTAGCGTGTGGTGCGGTGTAGAGCGTGATCGAATGCGGCGCTGTGTTCGCGATCGGTCCTGGTAACGTGCATGCGTGGTGTGTTTTGAATAGTGGCTTATGTGGATGTGTTTTATGGTGTGTGCGTGTGTGTATGCGTGCGTTTGAGTTGTGTTATTTGTAATGTACACGCGTGGTGTTTTGACTATTATTGCGCGTAAAATGTGTGTGATCGAGTAGCGTGGCGATGTTTTGAGGTGTGCTGAATGTATGCGTGTTTGTGTAGTGCTTGTTGCTGTGAGTTGTTTGTGAATGTCTTGTGTTGTTTAATTTAAGGGGAGGACCGTGAGGCCTCCCCACTGGCAAAAAATACGCGCCCGAGCGAACCCGATTAGGGTCCGTCGCGGGCTTCAACCCACCGGAGTGCGAGGGTGAGCCTCCACCCGGGGTCAGAGCATTGCTGATCACCCTGAACCCGGCGCCAGGTAAGGTTAAGCACAAGCCAGACACCACACGACCACGCTGGCAGCAGCGTCCTGCACGCAACTTACGCATTTGCATCGATTGTGAGGGAATGTGGGCAGCGCTTGTGTCGGAGGGTAGGTATGCTTGTTGACGGTTGAATCTAGCGTGTGGTGCGGTGTAGAGCGTGATCGAATGCGGCGCTGTGTTCGCGAGCGGTCCTGGTAACGTGTATGCGTGGTGTGTTTTGAAAAGTGGCTTATGTGGATGTGTTTTATGGTGTGTGTGTGTGTATGCGTGCGTTTGAGTTGTGTTATTTGTAATTTACACGCGTGATGTTTTGACTATTATTGCGCGTAAAATGTGTTTGATCGAGTAGCGTGGCGATGTTTTGAGGTGTGCTGAATGTATGCGTGTTTGTGTAGTGCTTGTTGCTGTAAGTTGTTTGTGAATGTCTTGTGTTGTTTAATTTAAGGGGAGGACCGTGAGGCCTCCCCACTGGCAAAAACTACGCGCCCGAGCGAACCCGATTAGGGTCCGTCGCGGGCTTCAACCCACCGGAGTGCGCGGGTGAGCCTCCACCCGGGGTCAGAGCATTGCTGATCACCCTGAACCCGGCGCCAGGTAAGTTTAAGCACAAGCCAGACACCACACGACCACGCTGGCAGCAGCGTCCTGCACGCAACTTACGCATTTGCATCGATTGTGAGGGAATGTGGGCAGCGCTTGTGTCGGAGGGTAGGTATGCTTGTTGCCGGTTGAATCTAGCGTGTGGTGCGGTGTAGAGCGTGATCGAATGCGGCGCTGTGTTCGCGATCGGTCCTGGTAACGTGTATGCGTGGTGTGTTTTGAAAAGTGTCTTAAGTGGATGTGTTTTATGGTGTGTGTGTGTATGCGTGCGTTTGAGTTGTGTTATTTGTAATTGACACGCGTGGTGTTTTGACTAGTATTGCGCGTAAAATGTGTTTGATCGAGTAGCGTGGCGATGTATTGAGGTGTGCTGAATGTATGCGTGTTTGTGTAGTGCTTGTTGCTGTGAGTTGTTTGCGAATGTCTTGTATTGTTTAATTTAAGGGGAGGACCGTGAGGCATCCCCACTGGCAAAAACCACGCGCCCGAGCGAACCCGATTAGGGTCTGTCGCGGGCTTCAACCCACCGGAGTGCGAGGGTGAGCCTCCGCCCGGGGTCAGAGCATTGCTGATCACCCTGAACCCGGCGCCAGGTAAGTTTAAGCACAAGCCAGACACCACACGACCACGCTGGCAGCAGCGTCCTGCACGCCACTTACGCATTTGCATCGATTGTGAGGGAATGTGGGCAGCGCTTGTGTCGGAGGGTATGTATGCTTGTTGACGGTTGAATCTAGCGTGTGGTGCGGTGTAGAGCGTGATCGAATGCAGCGCTGTGTTCGCGATCGGTCCTGGTAACGTGCATGCGTGGTGTGTTTTGAAAAGTGGCTTATGTGGATGTGATTTATGGTGTGTGCGTGTGTGTATGCGTGCGTTTGAGTTGTGTTATTTGTAATGTACACGCGTGGTGTTTTGACTATTATTGCGCGTAAAATGTGTTTGATCGAGTAGCGTGGCGATGTTTTGAGGTGTGCTGAATGTATTCGTGTTTGTGTAGTGCTTGTTGCTGTGAGTTGTTTGTGAATGTCTTGTGTTGTTTAATTTAAGGGGAGGACCGTGAGGCCTCCCCACTGGCAAAAACTACGCGCCCGAGCGAACCCGATTAGGGTCCGTCGCGGGCTTCAACCCACCGGAGGGCGAGGGTGAGCCTCCACCCGGGGTCAGAGCATTGCTGATCACCCTGAACCCGGCGCCAGGTAAGTTTAAGCACAAGCCAGACACCACACGACCACGCTGGCAGCAGCGTCCTGCACGCAACTTACGCATTTGCATCGATTGTGAGGGAATGTTGGCAGCGCTTGTGTCGGAGTGTATGTATGCTTGTTGACGGTTGAATTAGCGGTGTGCGGGTAGAAGAGTGATAGAATGCGCGCTGTGTCGCGATCGGCCTGGTAACGTGCCATTGCGTGGTGTGTTTTGAAAAGTGGTTATGTGTATGTGATTTATGGTGTGTGCGTGTGTGTATGCTTGCGTTTGAGTTGCGTTATTTGTAATGTAACGCGTGGTGTGTTGAACTATTATTGCGCGTAAAAATGTGTTGATCGAGTTAGCGTGGCGAATTGTTTTGAGGTGTGCTGAATGTATGCGTGTTTGTGTTTGTGTAGTGCTTGTTGCTGTGAGTTGTTTGTGAATGTCTTGTGTTGTTTAATTTAAGGGGAGGACCGTGAGGCCTCCCCACTGGCAAAAACTACGCGCCCGAGCGAACCCGATTAGGGTCCGTCGCGGGCTTCAACCCACCGGAGTGCGCGGGTGAGCCTCCACCCGGGGTCAGAGCATTGCTGATCACCCTGAACCCGGCGCCAGGTAAGTTTAAGCACAAGCCAGACACCACACGACCACGCTGGCAGCAGCGTCTGCCACGCAACTTACGCATTTGCATCGATGTGAGGGAATGTGGCAGCGCTGTGTCGGAGGGTATGTTATGCTTGTTGACGGTTGAATCTAGGCGTGTGGTGCGGTGTAGGGGCGTGATCGCATGCGCGCGGGTTCGCGATCGGTCCGTGGTAAACGTGCATGCGTGGGTGTTTTGAAAAAGTGGCTTATGTGATGTGTGTTATGGTGTGTGGGGTGTTATGCGGCGTTGAGTTGTGTTATTTGTAATTACACGCGTGGTGTTGAAGCATTATTGCGCGTCAAATGTGTTTGATCGAGTAGCGTGTCGATGTTTTGAGGTGTGCTGAATGTATGCGTGTTTGTGTAGTGCTTGTTGCTGTGAGTTGTTTGTGAATGTCTTGTGTTGTTTAATTTAAGGGGAGGACCGTGAGGCCTCCCCACTGGCAAAAACTACGCGCCCGAGCGAACCCGATTAGGGTCCGTCGCGGGCTTCAACCCACCGGAGTTCGAGGGTGAGCCTCCACCCGGGGTCAGAGCATTGCTGATCACCCTGAACCCGGCGCCAGGTAAGTTTAAGCACAAGCCAGACACCACACGACCACGCTGGCAGCAGCGTCCGGCACGCAACTTACGCATTTGCATCGATTGTGAGGGAATGTGGGCAGCGCTTGTGTCGGAGGGTATGTATGCTTGTTGACGGTTGAATCTAGCGTGTGGTGCGGTGTAGAGCGTGATCGAATGCGGCGCTGTGTTCGCGATCCGTCCTGGTAACGTGCATGCGTGGTGTGTTTTGAAAAGTGGCTTATGTGGATGTGTTTTATGGTGTGTGCGTGTGTGTATGCGTGCGTTTGAGTTGTGTTATTTGTAATGTACACGCGTGGTGTTTTGACTATTATTGCGCGTAAAATGTGCTTGATCGAGTAGCGTGGCGATGTTTTGAGGTGTGCTGAATGTATGCGTGTTTGTGTAGTGCTTGTTGCTGTGAGTTGTTTGTGAATGTCTTGTGTTGTTTAATTTAAGGGGAGGACCGTGAGGCCTCCCCACTGGCAAAAACTACGCGCCCGAGCGAACCCGATCAGGGTCCGTCGCGGGCTTCAACCCACCGGAGTGCGAGGGTGAGCCTCCACCCGGGGTCAGAGCATTGCTGATCACCCTGAACCCGGCGCCAGGTAAGTTTAAGCACAAGCCAGACACCACACGACCACGCTGGCAGCAGCGTCCTGCACGCAACTTACGCATTTGCATCGATTGTGAGGGAATGTTGGCAGCGCTTGTGTCAGAGGGTATGTATGCTTGTTGACGGTTGAATCTAGCGTGTGGTGCGGTGTAGAGCGTGATCGAAATGCGAGCTGGTGTTCGCGATAGGGTCCGGGTAAGGTGTATGCGTGGTGTGTTTTGAAAAGTAGCTTATGTGGATGTGTTTTATGGTGTGTGTGTGTATGCGTGCGTTTGAGTTGTGTTATTTGTAATTGTTATTTATACGCGTGGTGTTTTGACTAGTATTGCGAGTAAAATGTGTTTGATCGAGTAGCGTGGCGATGTTTTGAGGTGTGCAATGATGGTGTTGTGTAGTGCTTGTTGCTGGGAGTGTTTGTGAATGTCTTGTTGGTTGTTAATTTAAGGGGAAAAGGACCGTGAGCCTCCCCACTGGCAAAAAAACTACGCGCCCGAGCGACACGATTAGGGGTCCGTCGCGGGCTTCAACCCACCCGGAGTGCGAGGGTTGAAGGCCTCACCCGGGGTCAGAGAATGCTGATTCACCCGAACCCGGCGCCAGGTAGTTAAGCAAAAGGCCAGACACCACACGACCACGCTGGCAGGCAGCGTCCTGCCACGCAATTACGCATTTGCATCGATTGTGAGGGAATGTGGGCAGCGGTTGTGTCGGAGGGTAGGTATGCTTGTTGACGGTTGAATCTAGCGTGTGGTGCGGTGTAGAGCGTGATCGAATGCGGCGCTGTGTTCGCGATCGGTCCTGGTAACGTGTATGCGTGGTGTGTTTTGAAAAGTGTCTTATGTGGATGTGTTTTACGGTGTGTTTGTGTGTGTATGCGTGCGTTTGAGTTGTGTTATTTGTAATTTACACGCGTGGTGTTTTGACTAGTATTGCGCGTAAAATGTGTTTGATCGAGTAGCGTGGCGATGTTTTGAGGTGTGCTGAATGTATGCGTGTTTGTGTAGTGCTTGTTGCTGTGAGTTGTTTGGGAATGTCTTGTGTTGTTTAATTTAAGGGGAGGACCGTGAGGCCTCCCCACTGGCAAAAACTACGCGCCCGAGCGAACCCGATTAGGGTCCGTCGCGGGCTTCAACCCACCGGAGTGCGAGGGTGAGCCTCCACCCGGGGTCAGAGCATTGCTGATCACCCTGAACCCGGCGCCAGGTAAGTTTACGCACAAGCCAGACACCACACGACCACGCTGGCAGCAGCGTCCTGCACGCAACTTACGCATTTGCATCGATTGTGAGGGAATGTGGGCAGCGCTTGTGTCGGAGGGTAGGTATGCTTGTTGACGGTTGAATCTAGCGTGTGGTACGGTGTAGAGCGTGAACGAATGCGGCGCTGTGTTCGCGATCGTTCCTGGTAACGTGTATGCGTGGTGTGTTTTGAAAAGTGGCTTATGTGGATGTGTTTTATGGTGTGTGTGTGTGTATGCGTGCGTTTGAGTTGTGTTATTTGTAATTTACACGCGTGGTGTTTTGACTAGTATTGCGCGTAAAATGTGTTTGATCGAGTAGCGTGGCGATGGTTTGAGGTGTGCTGAATGTATGCGTGTTTGTGTAGTGCTTGTTGCTGTGAGTTGTTTGTGAATGTCTTGTGTTGTTTAATTTAAGGGGAGGACCGTGAGGCCTCCCCACTGGCAAAACTACGCGCCCGAGCGAACCCGATTAGGGTCCGTCGCGGGCTTCAACCCACCGGAGTGCGAGGGTGAGCCTCCACCCGGGGTCAGAGCATTGCTGATCACCCTGAACCCGGCGCCAGGTAAGTTTAAGCACAAGCCAGAAACCACACGACCACGCTGGCAGCAGCGTCCTGCACGCAACTTACGCATTTGCATCGATTGTGAGGGAATGTGGGCAGCGCTTGTGTCGGAGGGTAGGTATGCTTGTGGACGGTTGAATCTAGCGTGTGGTGCGGTGTAGAGCGTGATCGAATGCGGCGCTGTGTTCGCGATCGTTCCTGGTAACGTGTATGCGTGGTGTGTTTTGAAAAGTGGCTTATGTGGATGTGTTTTATGGTGTGTGTGTGTGTGTATGCGTGCGTTTGAGTTGTGTTATTTGTAATTTACACGCGTGGTGTTTTGACTATTATTGCGCGTAAAATGGGTTTGATCGAGTAGCGTGGCGATGTTTTGAGGTGTGCTGAATGTATGCGTGTTTGTGTAGTGCTTGTTGCTGTGAGTTGTTTGTGAATGTCTTGTGTTGTTTAATTTAAGGGGCGGACCGTGAGGCCTCCCCACTGGCAAAAACTACGCGCCCGAGCGAACCCGATTAGGGTCCGTCGCGGGCTTCAACCCACCGGAGTGCGAGGGTGAGCCTCCACCCGGGGTCAGAGCATTGCTGATCACCCTGAACCCGGCGCCAGGTAAGTTTAAGCACAAGCCAGACACCACACGACCACGCTGGCAGCAGCGTCCTGCACGCAACTTACGCATTTGCATCGATTGTGAGGGAATGTGGGCAGCGGTTGTGTCGGAGGGTAGGTCTGCTGTGTTGGACGTGTTGAATCTAGCGTGTGGTGCGGGGGGTAGAGCGTGATCGAATGCGGTCGCTGTGTTCGCGAATCGGTCCTGGTAACGTGTGCGTGGGGTTTGAAAAGTGTCTTAGTGGATGTGTTTAATTTGTGTGTGGTGTGTATGACGTGCGTTTGAGTTGATGTACTTTGTAATTTGCACGCGTGGTGTTTTGCCTAGTATGCGCGTGAAAGTGTTTGTCGCGTAGGTGGCGATGTTTGAGGTGTGCTGAAGTAAGCGTGTTTGGTCTGCTTGTTGCTGTGGAGTTGTTTGTGAACTGTCTTGTGTTGTTTATTTAAGGGGAGGACCGTTGAGGCCCCCACTGGCAACAATACGCGCCGAGCGAAACCCGATTCGGGTCCCGTCGCGGGCTTCAACCCACCGGAGTGCGTCGTGGTGAGGCCTCACCCTGGGTCAGGCATGCTGATCACCTGAACCGGGCCATGTCAAGTTTAAGCACAAGCCAGACACCACACGACCACGCTGGCAGCACGCTCTTGCACGCAACTTCGCTATTTGCATCGCTTGGAGGGAATGTGGGCGCGTTTGTGTCCGGAGGGTAGGATGCTTGTTGGACGGTTGAATCTAGCGTGTGGTGCGGTGTAGAGCGTGATCGAATGCGGCGCTGTGTTCGCGATCTGTCCTGGTAACGTGTATGCGTGGTGTGTTTTGAAAAGTGGCTTATGTGGATGTGTTTTATGGTGTGTGTGTGTGTGTATGCGTGCGTTTGAGTTGTGTTATTTGTAATTTACACGCATGGTGTTTTGACTAGTATTGCGCGTGAAATGTGTTTGATCGAGTAGCGTGGTGTTGTTTTGAGGTGTGCTGAATGTATGCGTGTTTGTGTGGTGCTTGTTGCTGTGAGTTGTTTGTGAATGTCTTGTGTTGTTTAATTTAAGGGGAGGACCGTGAGGCCTCCCCACTGGCAAAAACTACGCGCCCGAGCGAACCCGATTAGGGTCCGTCGCGGGCTTCAACCCACCGGAGTGCGAGGTTGAGCCTCCACCCGGGGTCAGAGCATTGCTGATCACCCTGAACCCGGCGCCAGGTAAGTTTAAGCACAAGCCAGACACCACACGACCACGCTGGCAGCAGCGTCCTGCACGCAACTTACGCATTTGCATCGATTGTGAGGGAATGTGGGCAGCGCGTGTGTCGGAGGGTAGGTATGCTTGTTGACGGTTGAATCTAGCGTGTGGTGCGGTGTAGAGCGTGATCGAATGCGGCGCTGTGTTCGCGATCGGTCCTGGTAACGTGTATGCGTGGTGTGTTTTGAAAAGTGTCTTATGTGGATGTGTTTTATGGTGTGTTTGTGTGTGTATGCGTGCGTGCGTTTGAGTTGTGTTATTTGTAATTTACACGCGTGGTGTTTTGATTAGTATTGCGCGTAAAATGTGTTTGACCGAGTAGCGTGGTGTTGTTTTGAGGTGTGGTGAATGTATGCGTGTTTGTGTAGTGCTTGTTGCTGTGAGTTGTTTGTGAATGTCTTGTGTTGTTTAATTTAAGGGGAGGACCGTGAGGCCTCCCCACTGGCAAAAACTACGCGCCCGAGCGAACCCGATTAGGGTCCGTCGCGGGCTTCAACCAACCGGAGTGCGAGGGTGAGCCTCCACCCGGGGTCAGAGCATTGCTGATCACCCTGAACCCGGCGCCAGGTAAGTTTAAGCACAAGCCAGACACCACACGACCACGCTGGCAGCAGCGTCCTGCACGCAACTTACGCATTTGCATCGATTGTGAGGGAATGTGGGCAGTGCTTGTGTCGGAGGGTAGGTATGCTTGTTGACGGTTGAATCTAGCGTGTTGTGCGGTGTAGAGCGTAATCGAATGCGGCGCTGTGTTCGCGATCTGTCCTGGTAACGTGTATGCGTGGTGTGTTTTGAAAAGTGGCTTATGTGGATGTGTTTTATGGTGTGTGTGTGTATGCGTGC
>JACCGJ010003620.1:0-22599 GCA_013407085.1 Atriophallophorus winterbourni
ATCGTTCTTCAACAGCAACTCTTGACTTAAACAGTAAACTGATTAATGCTTTGCGCTATGTAACAGCACGGTACAATACTCAAATATTGATAATGGGTGATTTCAACTTTCTCCCGCTCTATAGCATGGATGATCATCCATCAGAGACACTTGAATATGAAATTCCAGCCGTCTTGGTTTACACCCCCCTTAATAACCACGTTTTGGATCAGACCGACCGTCTACCTCGGACCTAATACTTACATCAAATCCTACAACTGTAGAGAATTTCGTTTATAAGCTGCCAATCAGACGAAGCGATGACTTTTTCCTAGAATTCGAGTACTTCTGTAGCGCTCGGCGCAGCAGTGACGGAACGAAATGCGTCAGAAGAGTGAATTACCGTGCTCTGTGTGCAGAGTTACAAAGCACTAGTTTTACACAAATTGATTACTCCGATCCGGATAGTCATTGGCGCTCTCTCTTATAGAACTTAAAATCTATGTTTGAGGAACTCTCAATGTTCGTTTTGAAGTAAACTTATAAACGTAATAAATGTACACTACGAAGCAGACTAAAAAGCGGATGAAACAAAGCGCAATTGCATGGGAGTTTTACAAAGCTAACAACACAGCTGATTCTTGGGCACAATTTACACGACTGCGAAACAAAGTATCAGCTTAATTCGAGATGATAAACAAGCGTTCCAAACGCAAGTGATTTCTCAGATGCACCAGAATCCAAAGCTCGAAAACGATAGAACGAAAAATAAACCAGGAGTCTTTGCCCTAAAAACTTCGCCGGGCATCACTGAATCCATTAAACGGACCGCTGACCTGTTAGCAAACTTTTATGCCGGAGTTTTTGAACCGAAATCCACGGAGCCTGATCAGGAACCATTTATTGAGGTATTGATTACTCCGATGGTGTTAGCGCAGCTCTTGCGAAAATTAAACGTAAAGAAATCTTCAGGACCAGACGAGATAACGCCAAAGGTGCTGAAAACCTGCCATGCGCAGCTCTCCGAACCTCTATCCTGCATGTTTAATATTTTGCTCCAAGCTGGTGTGATGCCAAAAGACTGGAAACTAAGACATATAACACCCATTTACAACAGTGGTTGCGTTCTGAATTTAAAAATTACAGGTCGGTGACATTGCTGTCTTCGGTATCAAAAGTGGTTGAGCGAATAATAAACGCAAAATTAGTGCAACATCTGGAAACGAACGAACTTTTGACAGTTTCCAAAAAACGCGCGTCTTGGCTGCTCGGTATGATATGTGGATATTTGGACGTTTTCTACGGAATGTTTTCCTCTCATAATGAATACATATATACAGTCGGTTCTAGACTATGCTGCACAAGCCTAAACATCATGGCTCCAAAAAGACATTTTATTTCTGGATCGCATATATCAGAGAGCTTCTAAGATTGTTAATGGACTCGAACACACGCCATTATCCGGGCACCTCAGACGACTGGAACGGAGGACCCTTGCACAATGGAGACTACCAGGTGATCTCATCCTGACATACAAAATACTTATTACTGATTCCCACCCCCCTGGACATAATATTCCACCTTCGAACTTCGGGCCACAGCCTTGGTCATGGTTGCGAATGGGAAATACCACACACCAAACGGAACTGCCGCAGGTATTTTTATTCGGCGCTGTTGGTTTTGTTTGGAATTCCCTATCCGCCGATTTGGTGAGCTCAAACAGTTTATGCATTTTCAAATCGAAACTTTACGATTACATGAGAGCTAATCCAAATTTCACCCCCAACTATTAATAAACTATCTTCGTCCCATTGATTTTGATTTAATTTGCACATAGTTCGACTGTATGGTTATTGTAAAGTTAATTGCTTTTTCAACCATAAATCTTGAATCATGAATCAAGTTCCATTAATCAAATTATTTGAAGCAAACACATTGATTGCACACGAAAAATCATTGTGTGGACGCATAAATTTGTGCTCTCATACATTTGGATTTATTTCCTCACCCGTTTCTCTGAGCTGGGCGGTTCATATATGATTGAACTCATCTCAATTTTGCTCGTATGGAATATACCTGTTTCAACTTCGAGCAAGTTGGATCCTTGAAAATCGAATTTTTCAACCTTTAACCCAAATTTACCTGCGCGTGCAATATGCCTGAGTATTGAGACTATCGTTCCTGTTGGAATACTTTTGAGAAGATGATATCATTTCGAATCGGCTGATACTTGTTCAACTCTGCCAGATTAAAACACGTTGAACCTATCACTTTTATTCGAACTCGTTCGCTTTTTACCGCTTTGATCGCGTCGCTCCGATCCAACGCATTCACTCCACCAGTAGCTATCGAGCGATAAACAACTGGATCGCCAAGTGCAATGAATGATCCCTCACATGATTGTAACAATTACACAAAGGATGACCTCGATGACCCAGACACAGAAGTCAGCACGTGATGCGTCATATGTGCAATCAAGGGGTAAGTGCTAAATCTCACGTAGTTAAATGTTTTGGCTGTTTGGGTAAAGTACATACCAACGGTGATAAAGCACTAACACAGTTAGTGTTATCGTTTATTAACAACATTGATTTCTCCGGACTTAGCTACGTATGTAGTGCATGTCGAAGCAAACAGCCTAGCGATACACCCACAAATCCTTCCCATGAGGCGAAGCTGAAAGCCCGAATAGAGTTTTGAAAAATTGTCATCGAAAACTTGTGGAAACATTTAAAGCTCTTTTGGTAGATACAATTGCCATCGCAATTTAACCCGAAATAGATGTTGCTCAAGGTGGCAAAAAAGGATGCGAAAAATACGTCAGAAACTGCTCACTTAACTGAGTGTGGGAGATGCTTATCCGGGTGTCATAAAGACGAAGTTAGTGAACCCTGCTTACCGTGGTCATCATCTGATAAAATGGTGGACACAGCCGGACAGTGTACAATGAAGCCTGCTGTATCTTTAGTCTTCTAAAATGGATATTCAGGATTTTCACACCCGAAACCTTAACCCGATTATTTAATGCGTATGTACGTCCTTTTATGGTATATTCCTTCTAAGGTTGGACACCATGGCTGAGGAGAGATATCGAACTACCTGAGAGAACTTAACATTGTGCGACAAAGTTGGGCTACTGTTACAGGCGGCATATCTACGTTATATTTGACTGTGTGTGCGGTCATGCACCCACACGCGCATACAGTGTATCGATTGAAATCCGCTTACAACTCTACTCTCATTGGTCCGTTAATATTGATCGCAAACTTTGATTGTGCAACTGAACTGAACTGAACTTGTTCAAATCATGTCACTTGTTCAATAGAGTTCTGTTGTGCGCGTTGAGCCTTTTTTATCCTGTTCGGGATATAACAATTGGCGACGGGAATTATGGACCCCATGTTGATGGAGTTTTTGAAGCAACAACAACAACAGATATTTCAACAACAACAAGCCACAACAAAGATGATCGAATCATTAACAAATCAGTTAAAAAACCTGGCTACTTCACAATTCCCGGTGGGCGCCACTCATCAGTTAAAAGACTCAATTGCACATAACATCCAAGAATTCCATTATGATCCAGACAACGGCGCCACTTTCAGTGCTTGGTATCATCGGTATGAAGACATATTTCTTGTGGACGGCGGTGCCTTGGATGAACAAACTAAAGTACGCATTTTGATGCAAAAACTTGGTGCCTCAGAACACAGCCAGTATTGTAATTACATCTTGCCAAACCATTCAAGAGACTTTAATTTGTCTGACACAGTGTCCAAGTTGAAATTGATTTTTGGAGAGCGAACATCCATATTCAACTTACGATATAATTGCCTGAAATTGTCGAAGTATTCCAGTGAAGATATCGTCACCTATGCCGGTCGTGTAAACCAGGAATGTAAGCGCTTTCAACTGAACGAATTAACATCAACACAGTTCAAGGCTCTAATATTTGTTGCCGGATTGACCTCACCCGATGACGCTGAATTGAGGACACGTTTACTGGCCAAACTTGATTCCACTCCAGAAATATCCATACAGGATCTAACAGCTGAATACTTGAGATTGATAAACTTGAAACGTGATTCAGAAATGATCCAGTCATCGTCTTCGAATGAAATAGCTACAGTTGATCGAATCACAAGAGCATCCCAGCACAGCCCTAGTCCAAAACTATCTGATCGAACACGTAGACCACCTTCAGCTTGTTGGAACTGCGGACAATGGCATTTTGTTCGTTTTTGTCCTTATCGTGAAATTTCTTGTCATAAATGCGGACATACAGGCCACCTGGCAAAATTTTGTCGCCAAAATCAAACTTCGCGATTCAGACGCACCTCAAATGTAGTTTTTGCCACAAATTGTGCTCAATTCCAGAGTCTACGCAAATTCATCACTCTTGAGATTAATGACAATCCAGTGAGATTGCAAATTGACAGTGCCTCAGATATAACCATTATTTCACGTCAGACTTGGATTTTAATCGGAAAACCACCAATGATCCCAACAGCTCGAATCGCCAAGAATGCTTCTGGTGGAGATATACATTTTCTTGGTGAGTTAAAATGCAAGGTCAAGTTTCGTGATCAAAATCTACTCAGCACATGCTATGTATCAGCTAACGACAAGCTGAATCTTTTGGGCATTGACTGGATAGAAGAGCTCAAACTATGGGATGTACCATTCAATAGTGTTTGCGATGACTCTGTTGAAGTTACTCATGCCGCCGACGAAAATGTGTACACTATAAATCCAGTGAAGCTTAAAAGCGCCGAAGAACTTATGTGCCATTTTCAGTCGAAATATCCAAAGGTATTTTGTGAAGGATTGGGCCTCTGCAACAAAGCTGATGCAGTCTTATACTTACGACCGGGAACACGTCCAGTTTTTCGTCCAAAGAGACCAGTACCTTATTCTGCGTTGGAGGCTGTGGAGAAAGAGTTAGAACGCTTAGTCAAGGAAGGTGTCTTGAGTCCAGTGACATATTCATCATGGGCTGCACCAATTGTGGCAGTGAGAAAACCAAACGGAACACTGAGGCTTTGCGCAGATTTTTCCACCGGGCTAAATGGCTCACTGGAGACACACCAATATCCATTACCGACCCCAGATGATCTATTCTCGCAGATGAATGGTGGGAAAATATTTTCAAAGATTGACCTCTCTGACGCATACCTACAAGTTCCAGTTTGTGAGAAATCGAAAGAGCTGCTAACCATCAACACACACAAAGGTTTGTATCGTTATAATCGTCTGCCTTTCGGTGTCAAATGCGCTCCGGCAATCTTTCAGCAAATAATGGACACCATGCTGTCCGGATTATCCTTTGCTAAAGCCTATATGGATGATATCATCGTATCTAGCCGGAATCGCGAAGAACATTATGATCATTTAAATCAACTTTTCACAATCATAGAGGAGTACGGTTTCCGTGTCAGGCCAGAAAAATGCACTCTAATGACAGACACTATAACCTACTTGGGATCAATAATTAATCACGAAGGTAGACGACCTGATCCAGACAAAATCAAGGCGATCAGAGACATGCCACCGCCTCACAACGTAGCAACATTGCAGTCTTTCCTTGGCCTGGTAAATTATTATCATAACTTTGTACCAAAAATGCACGAACTTCGAGCACCACTTAATTATCTATTAACAAAGAACAGCAAATGGTCTTGGTCAAATGAATGTCAGCGCTCTTTCAACAGAATAAAGGATATCTTGTCGTCTGATCTACTGCTAACACACTACGATCCAAAACTACCCATGATCGTTGCAGCAGATGCATCACAAAATGGAATCGGCGCCGTACTGTTGCATAAATATCCTGATGGAAAACAAAAAGCCGTCATGCACGTATCCAGAACATTAACAGTTGCTGAAAAGAACTACAGTCAGATCGAGAAAGAAGGGTTGGCCCTCGTCTTTGCCGTTAACAAGTTCCATAAAATGATTCACGGACGGAAGTTTACCTTATTCACAGATCATAAGCCACTGTTGGCAATATTTGGTGCGAAGAAAGGAATACCTGTACATACAGCAAATCGACTACAACGCTGGGCAACACAATTATTGTCTTATGATTTTGACCTCCGATACAAGTGTACCAGCAACTTTGGTCACGCTGATGCACTCTCAAGGCTCATTGCGGACATTGGTTCTCGATCCCAAAATGAAGACTTCGTAGTGTCTTCTGTTTCAGCAGACCCGATGTACCATGTTTTCAACGCAAGCGTCAGACATCTTCCAATAACGGCAGCAACAGTTCGCAAGGCAACCGCAAACGACCAAACACTACAACAAGTTATGCAATTCCAACAAAACGGCTGGCCTGAAAAAATCACTGATCCATATCTCAAGCAGTTCTCTACTCGCCAATTCGCACTATCCATCGTTGATGGCTGTCTTATGTTCCACGATCGAGTAGTCATTCCTAAAGCTCTACAACATCTTGTTCTACGACAATTACATCAGGGTCATCCTGGTATCAGTCGGATGAAAGCGCTTAGCCGGAACTATGCCTTTTGGCCCTTCATGGACCGTGAGATCGAAAACATGGTGCGCTCATGCTACAGTTGTGCTGAAGCAGCCAAATTACCTCCGAAATGTGAACCACAGCCCTGGCCTGTTCCATCGGGACCATGGAAACGTATTCATGCAGACTTTGCAGGACCCTTGAATGGGATACACTATTTGGTCATTGTTGACGCCTATTCAAAATGGCCCGAAATTCATGCCATGAATAGAATCACGACAAGTTCTACAATATCGATCTTCGAAAGGCTATTTTCTCAATTTGGCATTCCCGAAACGTTAGTCACTGACAATGGACCACAGTTTACCTCATCTGAGTTCACCGAATTTTGTGCTTCCCTCACGATCAATCACATGCATTCGCCCATTTATCATCCACAATCCAATGGGCAGGCTGAACGTTTTGTAGATACTTTCAAACGAGCACTCGTGAAGCTAGAAGGAGAAGGAACGCGGAATGAACAACTGCATACCTTTCTGTTTGCGTATCGTACAACTCCAAACCTATCGCTACCAGGAAAACAATCACCAGCCGAACTCTTTTTGGGCCGCCCACTAAGAACAATACACAGCGCCATGCTACCAAAAACCCCAGAACACAAAAAACAGGCAAACTTCGGACTGCATACAGGTGAAAAGCCTCATGGAAGATCCTATAAACCAGGTGATCGAGTATATGTCAGGTCCTTTTACGGAACGAGAGAGAAATGGATTCCAGGAATCATAGGACGTCGTCTGGGCACAGTGACGTATGAGTTGCAGTATGGTTCACGAAAACACATTCGACACGTGAACCATATTAGACCTCGAACAATAGAAGATTATGGAATACAAAACGCAAAGAGTCAACTGCCACTTGATATCTTGTTGGATACTTTCGAAATTCCAACGGAAAACCAAAAGCCAAAGGAGCAGAACACATCAGATATGCAGCAACAAGCTTTACCACAGAGACGCTCCAACCGGAATCGCAGGCCTGTACAATACCTAAATGTCAATCCTACGCTAAAATCATATCAATAACTTTCTCAAGGAGGGAGATGTTACAGGCAGCATATCTACGTTATATTTGACTGTGTGTGCGGTCATGCACCCACACGCGCGTACAGTGTATCGATTGAAATCCGCTTACAACTCTACTCTCATTGGTCCGTTAATATTGATCGCAAACTTGTTCAACTCATGTCACTTTGTTCAATAGAGTTCTGTTGTGCGCGTTGAGCCTTTTTTATCCTGTTCGGGATATAACACTAAGCATCTCGCTTATTTGTTGAAACCGCTAGTCAGTACCGCTAAATCAGGAACTAATTTGATAAAGTTTATATGTCTTGAGCATGATTTGATTATCATAAGCTTTCCCATCGTTGTCTGATTTGCAAATGTGAACTTGACTATTGTTCTAAAATTAACAAGGAGAGCGTTTAACTGAGACATGAACTTGACAGACGACCTTGACCACCTACCAGCTATCTCCGACGATAGTATTCATATCGTTAAACCAAATGGAAGTTAGGACCATAAAATCTTGACAGCTCGTTTTTGCTTCGCAACTTTGATGAGTATGCTTAATATTTCATAGATTTCAACACAGTTTTCCGAATGTTGCAGAGAAAAAATCTCATTTAACGTTTGGCTTCGTCGAAGGACGAGGAAAATATGAATAATCCAATCATGGCAAAAATGTGAACAAAATAAATTCTTTCGTCCGCGTCATCAAGAATACGATCTAAAATTGAAACAAACAGGAAATTAACACAAACAATCTGTTCGGGTATCATGATTTGACCATTTCCGGAATGCCAGACATGAACTCTTCATAACTTAACAAACAAGTTGATATTTCACGATTATTGTTGAAGAAAATACAGAAATTCAGGTTACCTAATATTTAAATACATATTTTATATACTTTCGCGCAATTTTCCTCAAAGTCTTAACGATAATGTGATTCTAATAGATTGTATCTGAGACATTTCCAGTTCTCGCTTAATTTTGTTATGAAGAAATTCTGCAAAGTATTCCGAAAACAATGCATCCATGTTTCGTTGTATGAACAATTTTGAACAGTAACTTTCGAATGTGCTACATTGTTTACAAGTTTTCAGCGGTTTTATTGCTAAATACATATAATATTTATGTATCTGTATTCTCATTTTGTATAAAAACAATTGTTTTTTAAGTAAAAATGAATTTTGTACAATGAAAATCAGCCTAATTTATAAACCATCACTACACGACTACTCGACTACAAATCTGTAATATCGGCACACGTGGATCGAGAATGTCACGAATTCAATTGGGATCGAACAGAAATCATCGCCAAAGGCAGAACCCTTCGCGATCGAGAGTTCCTCAAAGCGAGTTATTCGAAACCACAGTCAATCAATGAACACATTCAAGTGGATGGGATCTACGGACCAATGACAACACGCCAACGAGTATATGCAAGGATTCTAGCCAATCACAGTAGATGAGGTCGAAACGCAGCAGATAAATTCGAATAATGCCTACCGCCCAGTTCCTTCGATAAAAATTTCGCTGATGATGTCATCTAGTTTGATGACGAAATGTCCACAATGTCCAGCTCGGAGAACAACTATGAACTACCATCACTAAATATTATCTTTTCTGTATCCACCTGATCATGAATAACTGCCAAAAACCGGTTGTGGTGTTTAAATGCGGGTATGTGAGTACTACAAACATATGAACACTTGCTTTCGTTTGAACGTTCTATGAGTAGTATTTTGAGCGAAATTTCTCACCCTATGCATTGAATTTCCATTTTTATTTAATACTTGGTTCGAATATATTAATATGTCACGTGAAATATCATTAAAACATTCCTTGTTACACCAATTCGCCTCAAGATATCTCTCCACCATAGAAAGCCGGTGAACAGTTAGGGACTCATTTCGCATCTTCCTACTTTTATTTATTTTTGTTAGTATGTTGCTTGATTTTCGCGTCGTTCCTGAAATATTACTTCAGAGCAAAACAATCAAAGTCTATATGAATTTTAATTCAGCTCTCATACGCACAGATTGATAAAGTCTGTGTAATTTCTACACAAATGTATCACATTCATTGTCGCTCTTCATCACTTATCATATGTATCATATGTATGTAAATACAAATTAGGAACACTATATACACATTCATTAACTCAATGTTTGTTGTTACATTTGTCATCAGTGAACCACTCTTAGATACGGAAAAATGAAGTTTGTAATGAATCTGTGAGAGTAGTTTATTGGTAACGTTTCGCTTCTGACACAGAAGCTTCGTCAGACCAAGGGTGTCAGTACGAACATGGATCAAGCTTAAATTGCATTCACCTTACCAATCATAAGCTGGTTAAGAACTGCACAGTCCATGATGGTTTATGCGCTCGTTTAGAAGGACAGGCGCGTTCAATATCAACTGGCGCACCACCACCTCTACGTGCCGTATAATCCCTTAATTGTTTCAGTCTTGGCAGGTGTGAATGACATCTGCTGACCGATTAGCTCGGTGCGCGCACTAGGGGTCACGCATATTAATGTTCATCCACTGCAGAACCGGAAGCTCAATTGTGGAGATATCAGCCCCATCCACCTAATTGACAGCATTCTTACCAGCCTTTGTTATCTCAACCGCCTCAGCGTGAAGTCCTTCCATGTATGATTTTATTCCCCGCCTTATCACTTCTACGTTATCAAGATCTAAGCTGTGACCGGTGTCCAGCAGATGTTCAGCTAGTGCTGAATCTCTTATCAGTGTTTGATATTCACTGGAATTGCGTGCCTGCTTACCGATTCGATTTTGTGTTCACTTACCCTAGTACTGAGTTCTCTGGATGTTTGTCCGAAATATACTCCCGAGCAACCCTTACAATTGATTTTATATACGCAATTCGTCGCGCAGCCGAAAAGCTACATTTTTTAGAGCTAACTGTTTGAAGTGCTCCATGTACATATCCGCTAACACTGGGGAAATAGGTGAACCCATCGCTAAACCTTCCTTTTGCTTATATAACTGTCCATTAAACAAGAAGTGGTTCATATTCAGACAAATCGCTATACCGTTAACGATTTGCTGTACACTCAAGTTTGTACGATCTGTCAAAGTCGCGTCTGGTTTGAGTTCATTTTTTGCTAATTCTACAGCGCTCGTGGTGTCCACGTTCATGAACAAGGCGCTTACATCGAAGCTAACCATCATTTTTTCCTCGTCGAGCGTTATTGTATTCAAACGACGCACGAAATCAAAAGAGTTCTTAATGAACAAATCTGTGTTCCCGAATAGCGGTTTCAATAATTGAGCGAGATGCTTCGCTAATTCGGGATCCAATGCCATCCACGATAGGTTGCAGATTGACGCCCACCTTATGTAGCTTCGGGGGCCCGTAGAATCTAGGGGTCCGAGCAGAATTCAGGTATAGCCTAAACCATAATCCCTGGCCTAGTTCCTCCTCAATTCCACGCAAGTATCTCGAAATCACCCGCTTACGGTTATCCATAATCGACGTGGTTCTCCTGATGTCAATAACTTCATAGGGACCTTCCGCAAGGTGTGATTCAACCTTATTTCTATAATCACTTTTTGAGAGTATCACTGTGGCCTTGCCTTTGTCGGCTCTAGTGATCACTATTATTTCTTCTTTCCGCAGATTAAGAAGTGCTTGCTGTTCATCTTGCGCAAGGTTACACATTTCTGGCTGTTGTTTCTTAATAATAGTGGCTATACAGTTACGTAGTGCGTCTGCCTGTGTTTCCGGTAGCTGAGTTAAGGTAGATTCTACGCATGGAATGATATCTTCAGGTTCCAAAACCGTTGTACTTAGTGAGAAGTTTAAACTCTTTTTCAGCAATCTTTATTCGGTCTGCGAGAGCGGCCTATCTGATAAGTTAATTACTTTCGGATATTGTTTAGCACTGTTATCAAAAGAACTAGTAGAATAACATTTACCCTTAGATGGTAAAGGAGTGGCGAACTTACGTTTCTGTTTCTCTCTAATTTGCTACGTCTTTGTGGCCAAGACCTCGGCGTGTTTTCCACAGATTTATTTGTGACAGATCGGGGAATCATAATCATGAAAAAATACAGTTTGTAATGAATCTGTGGGAGTAGTTTAGTGGTAACGTTTCGCTTCTGACACAGAAGCTTCGTCAGATGAAGGGTGTCAGTACGAACAGAGATCAAGCTAAAGTTTCATTCACCTGACCATTCATAAGCTGGTTAAGAACTGCACAGTCCATGTTGGGTTCTGCGCTCGTTAAGAGGACAGGTGCGTTCAATATCAACCAACGCACCACCACCACTACGTGCCGTATAATCCCTTAATTGTTTCAGTCTTGGCCGGTGTGAATGACATCTGCTGACCGATTAGCTCGGTGCGCGCACTAGGGGTCACGCATGTTAATGTTTATCCACTGCAGAACCGGAAGCTAGATTGTGGAGATATCAGCCCCATCCACCCAATTGACAGCATTCTTACCAGCCTTTGTTATCTCAACCGACTCAGCGTGAAGTCGTTCAATGTATGGTTTTATTCCCGCCTTATCAATTTTACGTTGTGATTACAAACTTTATTTTTTCATAATTATGATTCCCGGATCTGTCAAAAACATATTCCATTACATTGCTCACTCCTAAATACTATTTAAAAGCCTATTGTATTTTGTCGCCAGTTCCGTTTAAGTTTTTTCATGCATATCACATCTCTACTTTTAATATTATAAGTACGCTAACATTGGAAAATTTAATTTGCTTTTCAGTAACCCACATCAAACTCTAAAATACATGGTTAAGAAAATGGAAATTTATCTGACATTAATCGAACGTTAAACATAATCAACCTCATGATTTATTACATAAAATGTTCCAATCTATATCGTATTCGGCCGAAGCAATGGGCAATCAAAAACTAAACGTTTCTTTGAATATAATTTCGTGACACGTTGTGAAAAACCATTTGAACAATTGCGAACGCTTCCGCAGTCTTTACTCGATGGCCCGTGTTAAATGAAAAACATTTGCTTAGCCGAATTGAGTGCTGTTAAGCCATCCGTTGTTCTTGGTTTCGCGACGTACATCCTTTGTGTCAAGCTTCACTAAAACAATTGATAACTGCACAGAAAATTTACTGCATTCTCACTATTTCAGAGATGACTGTATTATGAGCTTTTTGTTCAAGCTTGCGAGTTAAGCAATCAATTATTTTATAGTCCTAAGTTTGATGTGAGAATCATAAACTATACATAGGCACTTATGGCGGGGGTATTCTGTTTTTCATTGAGCGCATGATCAACTATGAAATTCATCAAGTTACTATTAAGTAACACGTGAACTTGGTTTTGGTTAACGTTTGATAATGCTCAAATCCGATTCCATTCGATTATGCAGCAATTATAAAGCATGATGTGCAATACTAGAGAGCAAATCCTTCTTTTTAATTAAAATGTTCACTCTATTACGACAGCGCCCCCTTCGCTGGCTTGGTCATGTCAATAGAATGGAAAATGGTCGTATTCCGAAAGATCTACTCTATGGTGAGTTGCAAATAGGAAGTCGACCATTGGGCAGAACGCACTTGCGGTACAAAGACGTTCGTAAAAGAGATATGAAAGCTCTTGGCAATAACCTGACGAGTTGGGAAGAACTTGTTCTTGACCGCTCACATTGGAGGCACTGTGTAAAGCGTCGTCTGCATGCTGGGAAGGAGCAGATACAGCTCTTGGCGGCTGAACGCAGATCACGCCGCCGACGTGCAACTGACGCAATACAACTGAGTTCTGACTATCGTTGCCAGCGCTGTGGGAGAGATTGTTCCTCCCGAATCGGACTGTTTGGTCACTCAAAAAGCTGCAAAACTCGAACATTCACGCGTTTTCGATGTACATTCATGGTCGACATCGACCGAAGGAAACCAACAACAACAGTATATGAAAGACTTTAATACGTCGATTGATGTTTTAACAGAAAATTACAGAAAATAACAATAAGTGTTGTTGCATTCATAACAATAATATTTATTATTCGGTTAAATAAATTTCAAAGCTATATTAATATTACAAATCAAAGCAATATTTTGGCTAGTAAATATGTATAAACTAATTTAAAATGAATTTCAAATATAAACATGGTATTTAGCGTGAACCTAGAAGAAAGGTGTTGATCGAAAACGTAACTAGATGTTTTCAGTGATATGCATTCCTGGTTTAAATTATACGTGTAATATTTTTATTCATTATTATTCATTATATATTCATTACCTGTCATTCTTCTTCGAATAATGAAGTTTAATTTTTTAGAATTTATACAAATTAATAAATGTTTATAAATATACCAAACCTTCGTTTTATGAGACAATCACATGAAATTTGAAACAGTGATACATCTTTATGTATACAAACAGCACACCGAATCTCAAATAATTACCTTGACTACTTTTAGAGATACAAAATAAAACGTGAAATCATCATTTTTTCATGCCTCCTCTTCATTATTTGCTCTGCTATGCGTTCAGACAATGATTAATAAACGAACACCTTAATTTTATCGATTTCGTGTACTTCGTATAATTAATATTTAGTTATTTTGAAACAATTCCTACTTGGATACAATATTCTTCATTCCAAAATTCATGGTTTTCGAATATTTCGGTATAAATTTCGGAAAAAAACAATTGAAAAATTTATTCGAAATATTATTTATAAAATCAACTTTTGATTGATTTTGATAAAAAATGAGACGAATCCTGCTGTGTAACAAGAAATAATTTCACTGTATACCGATTACAGCTAATCAAATCATTAGGTTTAAACAAACCAAGATAAAGCCAAAAGTGTCAATTATACAAAGGCGTTATGGCCTACCACAGGTACCGGAGTAAATATACCGTTATTGCTCAGATTGCACTTCCAGGAGCGATGACCTAGAAGTTACCCCAGGAAAAGCTAGCTATATTCAATCAATGATTTTGAATATTCACTCAACTCAGCAGTGTTTTCTTCGGAGCATTAAAACGGCATTTTCATATAATTATTCGCCTGCTTAGATAGAATATTTACCAGACGATTCATATCGTCGCTCTGACGACAATAGGCATGGAAAACAGTGAGACTCGGTTAAGTCGTAAACGTAGGCAGCAATCTTTCGACTTGTGCCTAGAAACGCACCTTAATTTCATTGGTCAATCATATGAAATACAAAAGTGACGCCAATTGGATCATCTTGGTATTCTAAGTCGTTAAAGAATAACTCGAATGAACCACAATCCCGTTAATACAAACGAACATCTCACTGAACATTTTCGTGATACTTAAAAGAGCAAAAGTAGAAGATGCACATTGTCTGCTGTATTGCATTTATTCTGGATAAAAGGTTATTCGGGTAAAACAGAAAGAGTATTGCATTTATCATATCGATGATTGATGCACTGGTGGAAAAAACTAGTCAATGAAGAATCGCTGTCTATAATAACAATTATTATTGTAGAGAAACGCACACGGACCAAAAACGGATTGGCAATAGTGAACATACGGTAAGGCACAAAAGCAACTGCATCGAGAATTTTAGCGCGTGATTAAGCACACTGCAACATGAAAAATTTCGAACACAGGATAATAATACTTAATTATCCAAGGTGTTTCGGAAAATGGTTTACCCAATGAGTTTTATAATTCGTCAAATATTCATCCGAACACGAATGATATTCGAAAGCCCCAAGATAACAAGTATTATTCTACCTTATTTCAAGCATGTTCAGGAAATTGCAGCAGGCGTCATTCACCAAATGGAAGTAAAAATCTCTCACATATGTCAGCAAACATTACACAGCGAACACGCAATTCAATTCAATTAAATTTTGATGGTCTGAAAAGCATATAGCTTTACAAAAAACCACAGAATAATATGGCAACAACGAATAATATAACAAGCGAAAATGAGATTAGATTGCTTACTGAGCAGTTCAAGAATCAAGTAAATATCCAAAGGGCAGAAATCGTTTTTGATTGGTCGGATAACAAATGTAGGTGTATGGTGTTAAGATGTATAGTTTTCTTCGATGAAAGGATTTAGGGTCAAAAAGGCATCAAGGCTTCTCTTGAAAGTTTGCTGGTTTGGTGAGTTTACAAAATTATCTGGCAGATTGTTCCAAGTAAAACTCGCACGGCAAAAAAATGTCGTCTGCAGTTGAGTCTCGAGTGAGGGACAGTTAGAGTAAATGTGTGAGCTGTTGTATTATGCGAGCTCCGTAGATTCAATAAGCATTGTAGAGGGTGATTTTCGGTATTCAAAATATTGTAAACCAAAATGAAATCCCGTCGGAGACGACGACGTGGATAATCAAATAAATTTAACGTTTTGATTTGCTCATTGTAGGGTTTCCGGCTGAGTCCAGTGACAAGTTTGGTAGCTCGATGATATATTCGTTGAAAAGTCGCAACATAATTTTTAAGCCATGGCGACCATGATTGAACTGCATATTACATCGTGGGTCTGATGTACGTATTTATAATACAGGGAATTGTCTGTTTTAAGAACCTACCGAAAATTCTCCTCAGCAGTGACAATTTCTGTGATGTTTTGCGATATACGTAGTTGCCGTGGCTTGACATCCCTTGGGGGTTGCTTATTAACACACAAAAGTCCTTTTGTTCCATGGTTCACGAGAGGCTGTGTTTCAAGAGAATACTGGTACTCCACACATTTGCCAATGTTCAACATGTCACACTTGTGGAAATTGAAAAATATGCGATTTTTTAGGGACCAAGCCTGGAGGTTGTCCAGATCATTCGGGAGCAGTTCGCAGTCTTCCGACTTACTTATCTTAGACCAAACGTTTATATCGTCCGCGAACAGTACAATCTTGCATTTGATGAGAGCTGGTATGTCATTAGCATAAAGCGCGAAAAGGATTGGTCCGAGGACGGATCCCTGAGGCACTCCACTTTTCACGGCTACCGACTTCGATAGAGCACCATCCACAGAGACTTGAACAAGCCGATCAGTCAGGTAATTTTTTAACCATGCTAACAGACTACCAGTGATACCACAACGTTTCAGCTTCTGCAAGAGAATACTGTGATTTACACGGTAAAATGTATTTGACATATCGAGGTAACATACACGGATGGTAACCCCAGCATTTACTCCTCGAATCCAGTCGTTAAGGGTTAGGAGAAGGTTAGCAAGGCAGGAGTATACCCTTCTAAAACCGTGTTGCGCTCCCGGAAATAGCTCATTTTCCTCATGGTATTTCCTTAGTTTGTTTGCTACGATCCTCTCGATTACCTTGGAAACGGCGGACAACAAAGTAACAGGTCTGTAATTTGCGGGCTCCGAACGCCTTTGAACATCGGAGAGAATGTACCAGATTTCCATTCAGTCGTTATGACACTTTGCGACAGCGATTCGCAGAGTTAGAAGTTCGTATAGAGGTTGTGCATAATGCTCGAGTATATTCGGGGTAATTCTATCACAACCAGGGGATTTTCTAGGATTCAACGATAGTAGAGTTCCCAGCACCTCTTCTTTGGTGATGGTTATTATGTCCAATGGTAGAGGATGTGTTATTTCTGGATCGATTTGTATATCCACGCTTTTCTTTGGACAAATTACTGTAGCATAATAATTTACCAAAGCATTTGCGGTATCAGCTGCATTTGTGGCCATTCCAGAGGGCGTCCGCAAGGCCACAACTCCTGGTTTCACTGAACACTGCTTGTTCACAATCTGGCAAAGAAGCTTGGGATTCCGTTTCATTGTAGACATTATGACAGCTCGATACTGTATTTTGACTTCAGCAATAAGTTTAATGACCTGGTTTCTTAGTTTTATAAAGGTCTTTCATGTGGCATCGTTTGTTAACCGGCGATGGTTTCTCCAAGCCATATTTCGCAGTTTAATCCAATTCCGAGTGCGACTGTGGATTTTAAATTCAAATGCTTTTCCACACTGTTTTGGTCATTCATTCAGTCCTCTCCGTGCCGGGTGGCACATGAGGCGAAGACAACTTCACGCCAGTGGTTCCGGTCTGTCGCTGCTTCCGTTGCCGTCTGCACCGTGAATCCTTGTGCATGTAGTTCGCGTTCCAACGTTCTGCGCCAAATTTCCTTGGGCCGTCCCCTTTTTCGTTTACCTTGCGGATGCCAGTGCATGGCTATCTTCGTATGCGAACTGGGATCCATCCTGCAGACATGACCGAACCAAGGATCTGTTGTCATCGTTTCCGTAGCATTGTAGGTTTTACGGGATAGGGTTGCTAGCCCTAAGCCCAACCCTCCTCCTTTATCAGACGGGCTTGGGACCGTCCTTGGCGGAGTTACACTGTTTTGGTACGAATGCTGAATTTGAGTTGATTTCCCGGTTAAGCTTGGTCAAAATGCTACACCACCGCTCTTATACTCCTATGCCTTCAATTTGCCAATCGTTAATCAAACTTAAAGCGTTTGATGATTTAGATAGGCATACCTTTCTGATGATTTTTGTTGTATCGTTTGTTAGCTCTGCTCGACATAGGTAGTCAAAATTCAAGACTAAATGGTCGCTCGAACCTAGCGGACAATCATATGTAATGTTTTCGGCAGAGTCTTCTCCAGTTGTCGAGATAAGATCGAACATCGAAGGCATATCTCTCCCTCTGTATCTTGTATTGATTTCAACGTGATTATACAATTGAAGTTCGTCAAACAGCTGCTAGAAGATGACAGCAGTGGCGGTCCGAGAAATTTTGTTAGTCTTCAGCAAGTTAGGCAGATTAAAGTCTCCCATGATCAAGATTCAGGTATGATATCTCGAGGCAATCAAGCGTAGCTTGTCGAGTAGATTCGTATTATACACCTCCGGGGCTGCTGATGGACGCTAAATTATGCCGTGTGTGCAATCATCGCCTGTATTCGTTGTCAACAAACACCATAGCGTGTCCTGAAGCACCAAGTCGGAATCCGTCAGTTCTTTGCACTTGAGTCTCTGATCATAATAAAGTGTCAAACCTCCTCCACGTGACGCACGGTCTCGGCGGAGCAGTGACATGCCAGCAATCTCTAACTCACAATCGTGGATTTCCGTGCTCAGCCAAGTTTCGGTGATAGCAATTAGCTGAGGTCGTTTAGTCTCAAATCGAGCGACAAGTTCGGGAAATTTGTTAATCAAGCATTGGGCATTGGTGTAGAGGCATCCATGAACAGTTTTGGTAAGCAACGATGGATGGCATCGTGTGATGGCATAATCTTAGATAACCGTCATTGTCACGCCGACTCTGGAAAATCAATGATACATCGCTTACAAAGTTCGATGCCTTAATTGCGAGAAATTATTTTTCAGACGGGTCTCAAGTTGGACGCACGGTTAAACGAACATCGATAGGCTGTCAGAAAGTACGACCGAAAACTTTGATCTCAATATATGTGAACCAATTTGGACACTACTTTGACTGGAAGAACTATGAGATAATCGTAAAAGGATTTTAATCGAATTTCTGGAGATTTATCATTGGAAAGGATCATCGAACAACCAACACTTCTGATAGACTGCCACTCATGTTCCATCAATAAATTAATTCTGTTCAAAGTTAACGGTGAACAATGGGACAAGCACAATAAATGGATGAACAAAGTGTATGTGATCCCAGTTTGGCACCGTGGCGGTGTATGGACTTTGGTTTGCGGGGTAGAATTTACCACCGAGTGATGAAGCTAGTTGATAGGCTGCAGCACATGCCATACCAAGAGTAAATAGTCATGGTAGGATGGACCGATTGTACACAACGTTGACTAAGGAGCGATGTGATCCTAACCTAAAAAATACCGCGGTTGGAAAGTCACCTAAGTCTCTCCTATGAATACACGGAGTTATTTAATTTGTCGCTTTATATCGTAGTCAAGACTATATTGTAGACATCAATTCTTATCATTGCGTTTTTTTTCTGTGAAATTCACTACTACAGGCTATTGTGAACGCTTTCACGATCCGTGTTTTCAATTCGAAACTGGATGCTTATGTCCAAGAGCATAGTCACCTCATATGAACCCACAATCAGTAAACTCCGAAATTTAATTTTGATTGCATTCTCAGTATTATTTATAGCTAACATCAAATGGTACATGTAAACCAATTGCTGTTTGCACCATGAAATCGTGATTCCTAATTCTTGAATGAACGTCGTATGTAAGCCAATAATCTACGCTTGTGAATTTTTTTGTAAATACGTTCATCTGATGATCTCATCTAACCTGATAACCTAATTTCCGGAACAGCCACTACCATCTAAACATTCACACACCCTCTCCAGGTATTTTCTCCTACACACACTCTTCTTACACTTTTGTTTTAACCTTCCGTTGTATGCTGTTTGATATGCTTCGTGATACCAAGCAGCAGTATATAAATGCCAGTCACGAAATATTGTTGTCCAAAACATTGCAGGTTGAAATTAAAATACTGTCCATTTTACAAAATACTTAGCAGTTATTCTTGTTTACCTGATATATTTTCACCAAGTTATTTGCTATTGAAAAATGTAAATGAAAAATAAACAAAATTGTGAACGTGTGGCTGTCTCCTTTTTATCTTGGGATTGTTAAGCGACACATTAAAAAGTTGTTCATCATATGTTGATGAAAATATGGCATCTGGACAATAACTATCTGTAAGTATGAATAAAAGACTTCATTTGCATGCATTTCCATCCAACACGCACTTTCATCTCATGACTGATTCCATGTCAATTTGCATTCATCAGGTGGGAACAGTATGACTAGAAATTACATGCCTTGAAACGGTGACGACATTGTTAACCAGCTATTAACTTGTAAGGCACTCTATGATATATAAAATATTTTTCTAAACTGATTGTAATATATTACAACTGAAAAATTTCCAGTGAACAGTTACTTTCAAGTGTGCTACCTCGTTTAACATTTTTCAGCGGTTTCAATGCTGAATAAATATAATTTTTCTGTATCTGCATTCTCATTAGGTATAGGAACAATTGTTTATAGGTAAAAATGAATTGTGTTGAACGAAAATAAGCACTAATATACAAACAATCACTAAATATTATTTTTTCTGAATCCACCTGATCATGAATAATTGCCAAAAACCGGTTGTGGTGTTTAATGCGGGTATGTGAGGACTACAAATATTTGAACACTTGTCTTCGTTCGAACGTTCTATGAGTAGTATTTTGAGCGAAATTTTTCACCCTCTGCATTGAATTTCCATCTTTATTTGCTACTTGGTTGGAATATATATTTTATTGTTACCTGAAATGTCGTAAAACATTTTTTGTTACACCAATTTGCCTCAAGATATATTTGTCAATAAGAGAACGCCGGTGAACAGTTAGGGAATCGGTTCGCTCCTTGCTGGTTTTGAGTTACTTTTGATAATATGTTGCGTGAGTTACGTGTTGTTCCTGAAAAATTACTCCGAAGCATATTAATCAAATTTATCTTTTTCATTCTCATTTTGTATAGCATAAATTGTTTTTCAAATGAAAAATGATTTGTGTTCACCGTAAATAGGCAACAATACGTGTTGTTTTGGTTGAATTGCGGACAATACTTAGTTCAAAATATGTTAGTTACTTCACTCAAATGAATATTTTTATTATGTTCCGATATCATTGTGTGTCGTACAATGCCGCGTATCCAAATGCATGCACACAATGTACCGACCAGCATTTCTTTTATTGCACCTTTGAATTTTAGGTGAATATTTTGCATTATATTACTTACATTTTCCATATTTGAGTTAAACTTGTTTTCTAATTGACTAAACCATGGGTTCTGCACATTTTGAAATAGCAATCATGCATTTTGTTCAGTGTGCCAACACAGAAATCTAACCCCTCAATTAATTTTAAATGCTTAAAGCTTGAGCAATAGGTGTATGGCATACATGTGCTAAACAATGTTTGTGAGGATGCGATCAAGAAATTTTCAAACTTATTCGCAAATTAATGTTATTGCGTAACCATCCTGATTCAATCCTATATATTATTGATAAGTACAAGCATACATCAAACGGGAACAGCACAGTCAGGACCCACATGCTCTGAAACAGTATAGAAATTGTAAACTACGTTTGTATTTATAAGCCTCTATTTAATAAGGTTGGCATGATCAAACTGTTCAATCATATTTACCGACACACATATTGATGGGGTTAGACCAATTGACAGTAAGATCATGAACCACATGTCTTGAAACTCTCAAGAAATGATAAAAATGATTGTAATTTGTAAGTCAGTGCTGAATAAGGTTTGCAAGAATAAGCTGTTTAACCACCTGTGTCCACACCAATGTGCACCAGGTTCGAATGTCACAGAATCTACATGTGGAACGCATTATTCTATAAACAAAATCCACCACATGCATAAGGAAATTAAATTGGTACTAAGGACGGTTTCATAAGAATTCTACATTAAAGCATTGAATCCACAAGATTCTTCAATACATCATCACGAACCTTTGAAGATAATAAAGAATTTCAATGTTTCATTTGCCTAAAGCTCTTGATGTAGGTTTGTATGGGTTAAATTTTGAATCAATGTTGCAAGCTAAATTGCTCTTCGTGTTAAACACAAATTTCAAGTCAACTATCTCTTTCTCCACGTTTTTCAATTAACCATTGTTTGCCTACTCACCGTCTGCTAGAATACATCAGATAGAGCTCGGAATAAATGAATGTGTTTTAACATACCTGAGATATTAATATAAATACTCATCGTTACTCAAGACAAGAGGGAATTGATTTTGGAAACATTAATATTTCGTTGAATCCATGTGTTTCTCGCATTAATTGCAAATGTCTCGCAGCAATGGGACACAGGACACTACATTGGACATGGTATTATATTATCTTTTTTATTTTACCTAATAAGTAATAAATTATACACCATCAATATTCATAGTGTAAATTATATTTCATTATACTTAAATTTAAATATTTAATGGATATTTATTACAATTTATTTACATTTTGTCAATCAATTGGAATTCACTGTGTGACGCAACATGTTCAAGCTGAGGAATAGCAGATACACCTCTTGACTGCCTAACTGACACCAATCCACCGAGTATGTCCTATCAC